>VDFB02363753.1:0-101773 GCA_007258455.2 Sequoia sempervirens | reverse complement strand
ATCAAGCACATGTCACCAATACTCCAACTTTCCCAGCTTATGCTAGACAACTGCGCCTGCATAACCATAGATGTAAGGCTTCCTAAATGGCTGAAATCTATCTATCTTTGGCCATGTCACTGCGATATGCTCCCAGGCCCAAACCTGGAGCAATGTAACTCCTGTCGATAAGCTGGCTCCTCCCAAATATACAACCTGGTGTAGACCATGATATAGGTGTGCAAGCAAGTGGGAGCACCATGCAAACCAAGTCCCAAACTGGATCATCTGCTCTAGGGTATGACCCCAACCAATGGAAAATCCCTATGCCCTCTTGTTGAGACATAAGAAGTCACCAAAAAATCTCACAAGAATGGAAGGAAAAGGTACATCACTAGTGAATATCTCTAACCATGGCATCCAACATCTGATGATTTGATCATCATGAAAAATATGGTGTATTGCATCTCTACCTCCCTACTTAGTCAAATCATAGGTCACGATATCTCCAACTATAGGAATCCGCAAAATCTTGTACACATCCTCTGGTGTAACAGTCATCTCTCTGGTAGGCAAATGGAAAGTGTTGTGGTCACTATGCCACCTCTTCGCTAATGCTGTCAAAAATCCTCGTTTAATCCTAACCCGAGGCATATCAATCAATGAGGACAAACCACATCTCTCAACAATGTCTCTCTCAGCATGAGACAACTATGGTATCATCTCCCATGTCAGTGGAAATTGCTCTCTGAACTGAAGGTTATCTAAATTTGTCTCCTATCATTGTCAAACATCACAAATCAACATATCAATTACACCAAATTGGCAAATCAATCAAACATCAATCAATCAATCTATCAATCCTATTGAGATTTTCATCAAATATTTTCAATTTTTTTTTTATTCTCGCCTATCATGAGATCAAAATGACATCAACATTAGTGTATCTCGCCTATCATGAGGTCACTAAATCATCTATCCTATCATCAATACCTAATCATTAGCTGAATGCAATCAAACATCACAAATTCAAGGAGAAAATTAAAAAAAATCTTCAATCTTCCTTGGAGGCACCAAAACAAACCTCCAAAGCACCATTTTAGGTAGATGTGCCACCAAAACATGCAAAAGCGCCATTTCAGGTTGAAGAGATGAAGAAACCATTGGATGCATCAGCAAAATTGGCAGAGGTGCCATTTCATTAGAAGTGCTAGAGAATCTCTCCAAGGCGCTGGAACTAAGGGAGAAAGTGCCAAAACCCTAGATGGACCTACGAATGACCTCAAAGCGCCATTAAAGACCTCGAATGTGCCAAAATCAAAAGTGCCATTACAAACCCTAGAAGCGCTATAGAATCTCTCTTAAGCACCAAAACTTCTAGCGAAAGCACCGAAAAAAATAGCCTAGGTGCAACGCAATTTTTTGGAAGCCCTAAAACATTTTTGAAATTTAAAAATCCGATTTAAAATGTGAAAAATAAATTCATTTTCAAATCACGAAGTGAGGTTTCAAAATTATTACTGGAGGTTCGTATCCTGCAGGCCAATTATGCCATTGTACCCACTCAAATCGATGAAGTTGCAAAGGGATCACCATCTTGCTCAGAAGCTCCAAAATGCTCTCACTTCAAACAATTTTCAAATTACAATTTTCACAAATGAATTCTTTTTTTTCTTTTTTTACCTCTTAATAAAGGTAATTAAAAGGAGTGATTTTGGTGGCATTATTTTAATTTCTTTTGAGAGGCAATTAATTGGGGCAGCTTGAAAATATTTCTATTGGGAGATAAATCGTTGGAATATTATCAAAAAAGGATTTTATCATCATCATCATCACAAATCAATTAAAATTTCCAAAATACTTTATCATCACAATTTTTTTGATTTCTCCCGAGGGGGCATACAGTTGTAATCTCCTGAAAATAACTATATGGGGCATTCTTAAATTTTTTTAGCAGCATTGGTAAAATTTTCTTTGAAGTAATTCATAAACACATCACTTCAAAGAGGGGAAAAATGTATACACTCAAAATTGGTATGGAAAATATTAATTAAATATCGATTATTTAATTAATGAAATCTTTATTCTTCTACTATATAAATAAATTGTAAATTTATTTACATAGTTCCTATTTCCTTAATTCCTCTATTCTAATTCACCCTCTTCATGATTTAATTAAAATAAAAAAATTTAAATATAAATTTTTTATTCTAATTAATTCCCTCTCATTAAATTTGAATTTTTAAATTCTAATTTGTCACATTTCTACATACTTTTCTAACTACCTTCCACCTCACCCTCCAACTCACCATGTGTCACATGAAAATAATTATCTTTATTTTCTAAATTGGATATTTACTCTCAAACAAATTTAACAACCTTCAAGACACATGGCTTCATCCCCCAATTGATTCCTTCCTACACTTGGAAAATTGGTTTTACTAAACGGAACCATTGCCTTGTTTTCTCCATCCTTCTCATTCTTCACCACTAATTTCTCCAGATCAAATCTCAATCATTCATGGCTGCCAACTCACCCAAGGCCTTGGAAAAATTTATAAATTGAGGCCCATTTACAACTTTTCAACAAGGATCATTTGCAAAATATTACTCTGCAGGAATTCATTCAACATTTAGAGAGCTTATCTTTGCATTTCCAATTTAGCATTTAGAGTAGTTTGTGAATTAGATTAGAATCATGGATCTTTTAGATGTTTCTTAGTTTGTTTCAATTTAGCATTTAGAATCATTTCCACATCACTCTCATTAGTTTAATTCTATTCTACATCATTTACATATCATTTGTGTATAACAGTTTATTCACCATATCATTTTATCATTCCATACAACAACTATCCAATCATGTAGATGTAGATTTAGATTTTGCATTGTAGGCAAGTAGGCTAGTCGTTTCTTAGATGACATCTTAGTGGTTTTTGTAGGAATAAGATCTGAGAGAATGAATCACCAAGACATTTGAGATTAGAGGAAGATGAGAAGTTTTTAAAGAATTCTATTATTGAACTGTGTTTAATTTAGATAGATTCTTTACTATAATACTTCCCATCTAAGTGTGTTTTTTTTTATATAATTCACACATATTTTCTAACACATAGTGACAATTATTGCAGGACCCATGGTGCAGAGAGAAGCTAAGGTTAGGTTGTTGCTCGATAGAAACCGGGGCATGACCACCCACATGGGGACTTTCGCATAGGAACTTCTACATAGAGTGAAGAACTTGGCATTTTCCCGCTCAGGTTTTAGTGTTAATCAGAGCGATGGGGGTAATGGTACAAGTTGTAGGGGTTCCCATGCTATGTGAAGAACAACATAAAAAATATGGGGTCCCACATCACTCTGAGGGCACCGTTTGAATAATTTTAAGGAAGTTTGGAGTGCATGTGAGTGAATTTTGTGTGGATCCAACTATTGGGATAGCTGTCAAATGTTTAGTGGTTTACTTTGAAGATTTAATCATCATTTTATGAGCCCTAACCCTAGGAAAAGATTCACTTGTCAATTTTAAGCGCGACTGTACCTAGAAAAGATGCAAGAATTTGACGACAGCCAAGATTCCGATCTAACAAGCATAATGCAGGCACAAGTTCTCCTTTCTCCATCTTCTTCTTTTCAAAATATAAATTTTTGAGTGTGAAAATGATAGGTGCAGGTTTCTATTTTTAGGTGAAGTAGAATTTATGTCCCACATTAAATCCTTGGTATAGCAGTTGGCTGGGTAGGTGAGACATGGGAAATTAATGAATCGGCAAAAAGGAGTGCGAGCCTTGTGATGCTGGATGACCCGTGAGTCTTACCGCTAACTAGCGACCAAGAGGTGATGACAGAATGGGGTGCGGGACTTTCCATGCAGGTGGATGTTTGAGGCCGACCATTGGTCAAATGACAAAGGGATAGCGGTGTCGCATAGAGGGAGACCCACAACTGTGAACCCGCGAGGCTTGGAGAACGTTGGGGCAACATACTAAGGGAAACCTATAGGGGTATTTCCACAATAGCTAAAGATAAGGAATTTTTGGATGATGAATTTTGGTTAGCTAGAGAATGATGACTTTAGTGTTCCTGACCACTTTAAGCTCGAAATTAGGGGCACTCAAAATGAGGAAAAGGAAAAAGTGACCTAGCAAAAGCGAAAGGAAAGAGGGGGTCCTCTTTCCGAATGGGGTGTGTGTGCTATGGGCACAATAGCAAGGACCAAACACATTGATGTACAATATCATTTTGTTAGAGATATGGTCAAATATGGTAGGGTGAAGCTACTTAAGGTAGAGACTTTGATGAATGTTGTTGATTCTTTAACCTAGCCTATGGGCACAAATAAGTTTAGATGGTGTTTAGATTCAATGGGCCATTTGGCCCCTAGAAATTAAGAGATGTTGTTTATACACCCTCCCATTGCTTTTGCAAGGTGTTTAAGAAGTAGGATATTTTTTGGGAAAATTTGTCTCAACCTTGCAATTACATAAGGTATTTTTGATACGATAGTGCAAGGGGTGCAAAGGGGTGCGGTACCCCCTACGATGAGTCCTGGGGATCATCACTCTGTTAAGGGGTCTAAGGGTTGTGTTCCCTAGTAGGAGCTTGGGGTAGGGCCCCTGAAAGGAAAATTTTTATTTGCATTTTATTATTGTAAATCTGGACTATTCATCATTAGGTCTTATATTTGATGACCAATATTTTCTTGGCTTTCCCTAGAAGGAAACCCTATTTTATGAGGGAATTTTATTATAGTTGTGTATCATGATGTATTATAATAGTTTGATAGTGGTTGTGTTGCCTCTGGACTCCTATGAGAAGCTTGCTCTACAAGTATATTGTAATCTCTTGTGATTTCTGGATAATATATTAGGCGGATTTTGGAGAGTGGGTTTTTTACTCCAAAAGGGTTTTCCCCACATAAATCACTGTGTTGATGATATTTATGTTTATTTTTTTGAACTGAAAATGATTTGTAAAGTTTAACATTATTCTCCTCTCAGAATTAGTGTAGGAAGTTGTTTCGCTACTTTAGCTTCTTTACACAAGGGTCATCAAAATAAAAATCACAAACATAAAGAAATTCCAAGAAACACAACATGGGAAATCACATCACATACAAGAAAACACAGAGAAAACATGAAACAAGCATAAAGAAGAAGTACCACACATGAAATTCAACCTAAAGAAGGTCACATGCATCCCAATCTTGGTTATCATAAATGGAGGATGCACAACTAGGTAAAGGGACTACAACAAGTGTTGTAAAAGAAGCATTTCTAGGTGCAACACATGGTGGCTTACTCTCATCAAGAGGATCATCATGATTGCTCCCATATAAATTAATTTTCTTTGAAAATAAAATATTAAGCTCATTATGCACCTCCTTATGAATTTTAGCAATTTCATCATCATTATCCAAATTAATCTCAATGGGAGGTTTTATGACAATTGTAGTTGAAATTTCTTGATTCATTTCATGTTTTAGTTCTATTTCTTGTTTTGGTGAAATTGATATTTCTTCTTGAGTTGTTAACATATTTATTGGTTAATCATTCACTTTTTTATTCTTTTCTTCTAATTTACGAGCAATACCATGATGCCTACGCCTACAATCTTTAAAATTTTAGTTTCTTCTTACACTATTTTAAATTTGTGATGGGGTAGAAGTGGTTTTATCAACCACTTGTTTCTTTTCATCCCTTAAGGGAGGAAGTGAAGGAATCACTGAGGGTTGGGAAATAATTTTCTCTTTAGGTCTATACACTTTTTTATCTTTGGAGGCACAAAAGGAATCATTTTGTTATCTCTTGGTCTTTTATAGGAGATGGGTGGAGGGATTTCATCGTATTTATCTTGATTACTTGAAAGGGTCTTGGCTTGATGCATTGGTTCATCCATAACTGGTGGAGTATCAACAACCATGGACTTATCATTATCAAGAATATTGCTAAGAGATAACTCTATTATATGCTTTTCCTTGAACTTTTGGTATGACTTGAAAAATAAATCTTCACAAGGATTTATAGGTTTCATAGGTTGAGGGAAAAATAAATCAAATAAAAAAACTTTCACAAGAAGACAAAGGATTAAACCCACTATGGTGCCCTATAAATATCTCATTTTCAAAGGGGAACTTTATGCACTTGTGAATACCCGATAGGATGATATTCATGGAGTGTAACCATGGGTAGCCTAGCTTCACATGAAAATAATCTAATGATGAGATGATGGAGAATAATACATCTAATCAATTTGGTCCAATTTTAAGAGGAAGGGTTTCAAAACCAATCATAGGGCAAGAAAAACCATCATGAGTTTTTATCCATGCTTTCAATTGGTCATAGGAAACTTGATAAAGCTCTTGCAATAATAGGAACTCCTCAAAGATCAAATTCTCTACGCATGTAGGATCAATGAGTATTCCTTGTATAGGTTTTCCATTGATACAACCAACAATGTAGAGATGATCATTTGGTACTGTTGATGACAATTTCACTCACAAAAAACAAGGTCAATAAATTCTTCATAGACAAGACCGTAAAGAGCCTATCCTTCTTGAAAGATATGGAACAAAGACAACCTAAAGGGGGATTTTTCTTTAACTTGAAAATATTAGCTTTAGTTCAATCCCAAGTCTCTGATAACTAGGTCATGATTGCACTAGGGTCACTCTTGGGTATGATGTGATATTGCTATTAATCGCAAAGGGACCATGATTGTTTAGAATTAAATATTTTAGGCAATGAACTTTCAATTGGATCATAAAGACAAGTATCATGAAATTGAAAGATTTGCAATAATATTCCATGAAAATCACAAATTCTTTGCTATTACTTAAGTAGATTTAGCATTAAGAATTCAACAATTTCATAGAAAATGAAATATTTTCAATAAAATTCCATCCATTCATTTTAATTTTTGAACATTTTCAAGAATTTAAACATCTACTCTAAAATAAAGCATAAAAATACTAAAAATTAAAAGTTTATCCTAGTTATTCTCCATACATCCCCCAAAGAATCAATTAAAACAAATCAAACCACTTTATACTTCACAAGATTGCTTCACAACTACATATAAAATGGTGTGAGCTTTTAAAGAGAGGGGTTTCATTTCTGGACACTGAGAAGGTTCTATATGCACCCTTAAATGGTACAACATATAGTCTTGTTTAGTTGAACTAACAAAAATAGCTACAAAAGATTCATGAGATAGGTAGCTATCTAATTGGCTCTACTATTAATCAATGTCTATGTGCATACAAATTTTTACGTCAGAATGATTTAGAAAATAGGAAAAAAAACAAAACTTGAAAAAAGTTTTATGCTCTTTTGACATCCACAAATTCTAAACTTAAAATAAAAATATGGGATCCTCTAGTTTTTTATAGAACACAAGGCTCAAATAGGATAAGGAAAATACACGAGAGAGAATCTAAGGGACTAATCAC
The DNA here is from genome assembly GCA_007258455.2 of Sequoia sempervirens. Classification (NCBI taxonomy): domain Eukaryota; kingdom Viridiplantae; phylum Streptophyta; class Pinopsida; order Cupressales; family Cupressaceae; genus Sequoia; species Sequoia sempervirens. Next base: position 94,344 of record VDFB02363753.1, on the reverse strand, counting down.
ATCAAGGCACATGGAATATAGTGACTAATAGGATAATTACAATCAAAGTCAATGGAAGTCAACTCCAATTACACTTTGAAAATCTTTGGTTGTTAATCTTTAATAATCACCAAGATGATACTTCAAATTAGGATAGTGTGTAGGAACTTCCCATACATTTAGAATGAATAAGTGGATTTTTTTCCCCCACACATTGGTTAGCTCTAGATCTGCTACTCTCAGGAATGGGCTTTCCCAAAGATTGACATTTGTCTCCACCACATGTGCAATATAGAGATCTTTAGCATTCTGGTGGATCCAAAGCCCTCTGCATTATAACCTACAAGAATTTAAGTGACCCAACTGGGATATGATTCTATCCATAATTCAAGTTTTCCTGACCGTCCATACCTGAACTTTGCATCATGATCTATATCTCTTGTAATCACAAATTCCACACATTAAATCCCTTTTAAAGAAAGAAAACATTTATAACATTTCATGTTAATAAAACCATTATTCAAATGTTAGTACAAAAATATCATAAATAACATGTTTTCTAGCATATCATAAATCCTCACATATATACCGGATTACCAAAATTGTTAGATAATTTCAAAACTTTTAAAATTTCATTTCACATTACAACCTGGTACTCGGTACCCGGTATTCAGCTTTATCCACAAACTTTCCCAGGCTTTGGTTTTACTAGACTTCATCTTACCAGACTCCATCTTACTGGACTCCATCTTACCAAAGTACAAACGTCAGACTAGAGCCTTCCATTCAAACTCGCATTACCTTTTTCCTTTACAAACATTTCCAATTCTCAGTACTCGACACCCAAAAGACTTACATCATTAAGTACTCTTTGCTTGCTTTTCATTCCCAGTGATCCTTCAATTTGCTAGCTCTTGCCATAAGAGTTATTTTTTTCACTTGGGTCCCCAAGTCTTTTAGTCTTGGGGTGTGTTGTGAGACCACACAATAACTTGCAACCAATAAAAACAAACTTAAACAATATTTGAAATTAAATTACCAGTTGTAAATTAAAATTTATACATATTTTAAAACAATAACTTTTACCTTTACCTAGATTCTGATATAAAAAAGTAAAACTCCACCAGAAACATCTGTGTGTGCTCTGATTAATTCTAGTATTTGGAACTTAGTGAAAATAATCAGTTCATTAACATTGAACTACATAATATAGTAATCCTCCAAATCCAACCAAGGACAGAGCCTTGCTGCCAGTCAAGCTTCCATAGCCCCGATAAGGTTATCACCATAATTTCCCCCAAACATAGCTCTACTGCCAGCCAGGCGTCTATAGCCCCAGTAGAGTTATTTGGATAGCCTAAAGAATTGACATTTTTTTCTTTTAGATATAGCAATGATAGCTCATTTTTTCTCTTTTAATATTTCAATGATAGCTCTTTTATCAACTTGCAAGCAATGAAGCCCCGCTATTAGGTTGGGAATTACAATAGTAGCGAAGGTTAATTTTTCATTTTTCATTCCATATAAATCCCTTCATCAATTTACTACTTCCCAAAACTCATTTAATAATTTCTTGTAGCTGTGTGTTTTCAACTAAATTTCACTACTTTATGCCAAATCCTAGCAAACTGTAACTTTCTACATGTCAAAAAATATGCTTAAATTAAAATTTAGCAACCAACAATTTAATCACCAAATTTAAATCTAAACTAAGAAACATTAGTTACCACCCTTCCGATTAAATTTTATGACAACTACTTAAAAAATTATGCTAGCAATTTTGATTTGATGGTGCTGCACTTCATTAATGGATCAAAAAATTCATGATTACTTTGAAACACGATCAAATTATTCTGCATTAAATTCACATGCCTTATTCCGCACATATTATTCTCTCAACTTAATCGAGTGATGATGTGTACTGCCCTTTCAGCTTCATTTTCCTTTATATTCCACACACCTAAGAACTTGCATAATTAATGACTCTTAAAAAAATGAAATGACCACTATTAACTTTGAAATCTTCAACTTGCTTGATTTGCAATCTTCGTACTGATCAAATTTGAAGCAATTTATCACCAACTATGTGCAAAGAATTAATTTGATTTAACCTTCCGCTTTGAAGATAATTATCCAGCTGCCACCTTACTTATGATTTCCAAGAATTCACTCAAGGTAACTATGTACCGTAACCTATGATTTTCTATAAATTATGCATTTCTTCTCAAATTCTTCACACTTTTTTCTCTTTCTAGCTTTCTTGTTTTATTTCTGTAATTTTACTCTGTGCATTTGCATTTGCTTCTTGGCCATGGATACTCCAATTTTCTTAAGTTGTTCTCACCACTAGACTTTTTTCTTAGGGAGAATCACACTACAAAGGCTTGAAAAGGATTTCTTCATTGGTACTTCTAGTTTCACTATGCCAAATTTGTGCTTAGTCCTTGGGGAAAAGTATGTTGAATCTAGCCGCTACTTTCACTTCTATTCTAATGTGGATTCTCATTTTGTAGTGTCGCTTCTGGCTATTGGAATACCTATTGAATATGCTCGCTCATTTTCCAATTTGATAGTGAGGCCTAAAAATCTGAAGAATCTAGATACTATTTTATCTGTTACACACCCAACCATTGGGATTCCCTCCATGGATGATATTCCTTGGTCCCTGAAACATGGGGAAATGGTTCCACTTTGTCTTTTCCTTACTGATCTACATATTTGTGATTTTGAAGTTCATTGGGAACTCACCTATATAGGTTATTTAGTCCTGATAAAAGAGGCATCACACATTGACTGAATGGCTACTAGCGTATGCAACTTTGCTCACTCTTTTTTTACTTTTTTGATCTTTTGAAACAAGGATTTTTGATATCTCATGTATATACGTGACACACACACACACACACACACACACACACATATATAAATTTTTGGTACATTTTAAAGCATGTTTTAATGTGCATGGTTTTATCTTTTACATTTCATAGTTCGATTTTACAAATGTTTGAATTAACTCTCATGTGTAAGATAGGTTTAAGTAGAATTTGCTAATGCAGAGGCTAGACAAAGAAAAATAACAAAACAAAATGAACCCTACAAAAACAAAACTAACCCTAACTACCCTAATAAAGCAATTTATTTCAATTTATGCGACTATTTATTTTTCAATTTTGGTATGAATTACAATAGGTTTATCTTTGGATTCTCTTAACAAAATTTCCAATGTTCTACTATAATAATGAATTATCTTAAATTTTCTATATTCAATAATTGTAAATTCAAAAGTGTACTTACCAATGAATTGGCTCATATGTATGAAAACAACCTCATTAAAGATTGATTGCACACATTTTATTTGATGCAACCATACTCTGCCTTCCTCCAGCCTTGGTCCATTTCCATGAACGGCTATGTTCATTTCTCTACTTTCTCCTCCTTTGAAAATCTTCATCTCTTTGGTCCTATCTTCACTTTGAATTTTGTTAGACCAAGATATATCACTATTTATATTATTATCAGAGAAAGAAAAAGTTAAAGTTTGATATTCTGTATCTTTAATAAAATCAAGAAAATTTCCTTTTATAACTTGTGAATTTTAAACTTGGAGCAAAATACATGCATTTCCTCCTTGATTTTTCTGCTCCTTGTTATCTAAATTTTCCACGTATAAGGAGAATGATGATTCATCAATGGAATTTAATTTTTTGTGATGTAACGCCTCTAAATCTTGACATTCTCACCTATTTCCCTATAAAACATTATGATTTTCTTTATAATAATTGCATTTTTCTAACTATTTTGGCATGTCAATTAGTTTTTTAGTATTTCCAATTCCACTAAGGTTAAACATTTTTCTCATTAACAATTCCTTTCTTTTAGCAGTTAGAACTTTTTTTGTTAACATAATTACTTTACTTATGGCCAAACTTACCCTAGTTAAAATTATTTCACACGTGAGTTCACCGTGATCAGTTGTGTCATGAATTCTACACTCGGTGACCCTACCAAAAGTGAATAAACTCATAGGATGTAATTTTTGGTTTAAAATTTTCCAAATTTTTCCATCTTCCATATTGAAAAGCCAACTTGCACTCAATTTCACTTTACAAGCTTCTCACTAAACTTAGGACTAATAATTCAAAGTATAGCCCTCCAATTCAAAAATAATAAGGCCTAAAACATTTAAAGATGGCCCTCCTTCTAGCGTCAGTTCCTGTTGATGATGATTTCAATTGCAACAAACAGGTTGAATAAATTTTTCATAGACAAGACCACAAAGAGCCTATCCTTCTTGAAAGATATGGAACAGAGACAACCTAAAGGGGATTCTACTTTAATAGGAAAATATTGGCTTTAGTTCAATCCCAAGTCTCCAATAACCAGGTCATGATTGCACTAGGGTCGCTCTCGGGTATGACGTGATATTGCTGCTAATCTCAAAGGGACCATGATTGCTTAGAATTAAATATTTTATCCAAGGAAATTTCAATTGGATCATAAAGAAAAGTATCATGAAATCAAAATATTTGCAATAATATTCCATGAAAATCACAAATTATTTGCTATCACTTAAGTAGATTTAGCATTAAGGATTCAACAATTTCATAGAAAATGAAAGACTTTCAATAAAATTCCATCCATTCATTTTAATTTTTGAACATTTTCAATAATTTAAACATCTCTAAAATAAAGCATAAAAGTACTAAAAATTAAAATTTTCTCCTGGTTATTCTCCATGCATGCCCTAAAGAATCAATAAAAATAGAGAAAACTGCTTCATCCTTCACCAAATTGCTTCACAGCTACATATAAAATGGTGCGAGCTTTTAAAGAGAGGGGTTTTATTTTTGGACACCAAGTAGGTTCTATAGGCACCCTTAAATGACACAACACACAGTCTTGTTTGGCTGAACTAACAATATTGATAGTAGTTGTGTATGTGGATGACATTATTTTTGGAGGAAATGAAACTATGTGTAAGATTTTTTTAGAAGAGATGCAAAAATATTTTGAGATGTCTATGTTTGGTGAGATGAATTTCTTCCTTGGATTGCAAATCAATAAAACAAACAAGGGGATTTTTATTTCACAATAAAAGTATGCAAAATAAATGTTAAAGAAATTTGGGATGGATGGTTCCAAAATAGTATGCACTCATATGGTAACTGTCTATAAATTGAGTAAGGATGATGATTCCCCTAAGGCTGATCAAAGAAAATATAGATCAATGATTAGAGGAATGTTGTATTTAATTGCTACCAGGCCTGATATCATGCATGCAATTTTTCTTGTGGCTAGATTTCAAGAGGATTTGAAAGAAACACATGTTACATCTATCAAGAGGATGTTTAGATATCTAAATTGCACTCCAGATTATGGCTTATGGTATCCTAGGGATACTGAGTTTACACTAAGTGCTTTTACAGATGCAGATTGGGTAGGTTGCACTGATGATAGAAAAAGTATAAGTGGTTGTGCATTATTTCTTGGATGCAGATTGGTATCATGGTTAAGCAAAAATTAAGATTTAGTTTCCTTATCCACTATGGAGGTTGAGTATATTTTTGCAACATATTCCTACACACAAGTTTTATGGATGAGACAGACATTGAAGGATATCTGAAAAGTGTATGATGATCCCATCTCTATTTTATGTGATAATACAAGTGCAATTAACATTTCAAAGGATCTAGTGATACACTCAAGGACAAATCATATATCTATTAGGTATCACTTTTTGAGAGAGAAGGTTATGGAGAATGAATTAAAGCTTGAGTACATACCTACAAAGGATCAAATTTCTAACATATTTACTAATTCTCTTCCTAAAGATACTTTTGAGTATTTGCAAGAGAAGTTAGGGGTTATTTCCCGTCCTTTCTTGAACTAAAAGCGTATTGAGATGCATCAATCCAGTGGATCTATGGATTTATCTTCCTTATGGACTGATGATTGGTAGCTACCTCTTGGGGGGAGTAGGTAGTGTCATGTGTTGTCATTGTGCAGTTGTTAGGTGTACTCCTAAGGGGGAGTAGTCATTACTAGTAAAGTTCTTGGGGAAAAAATGGAAGAAAAATTTAAGACATCTTTTTCCTTTGCCATTGATTTGAAAGGGGGAGCGAAAGACAGTGTGTCATGTATTGGAAGTGAGTCACTCTGGTAGTGAGCCTTTGTATTCTATTTTGGAATTCTTTATCATGTGAGTTAATACTCATCGTGGTTTTCCCTCATTGGGTTTTCCATGTAAATATATTGTTATTGTGTGCATGGTGTTATTAATTTTAGTTTCTATTCCTACACTTAATTATTCAATACATTAACAGAGTAAGGGTTTTATGAATGCTTATTGATTTAACTTTTGGTGAAGAATTTTAAAGGTTAAAATTTTTACAATTTATTCACCCCACTCTTAGTTGTCTTTTTCAACACTCCCAAAAGGTGGACACCCTATTTTCTTTGGTTCATTTTGGTGAACCTAACGTTTAGACCCTTGAATTTCTGATTTGGAGAATGTTGTAATCCTAGATCTAGCTTGCATTAACTTTGTATTGGATTTGTATTAGTTGAATTTCATATAAGACTCCTAAACATTGCATTAGTGAAAAGTGCATATAGGTTGCATTTTTGCATTTTGCATCATTAAATTTCCTTAGAAAACTATACTTGCAAATTGTCATTTGAACATACAACATAGAAACCTTAAAATCAACTAAGAATTTTTTGAATATAGTTTAAAAACCCTAACCTATGACTCATTTTCCCACCTAGATGATTTAATCCCTATACTAGTCTTTTTTCCAAAAAAAATCGGTATTATGTGTTGTTTTCTTTCCACCATCTGAAGCTATCAAAAACCCTAAGTGGGACTCATATGCCCATTTGGGCGAATGAGTCCTTGGAGGCCTTCAAAAACCAACTTTTTTGAGCTTGAAGGTGATTTTTTGTACTTCCTAGGCTTGCTAGTAACCTATAGTATCAGTCTAGAAAGTTTCAAAAACTTCTTTTTTATGCATCTAGGTCAAAATCATCCATTTAATGTAGTCATTTTTAAATAATTTCAAAAATGCATCATTAGATCTATTGGACAATTGTTTACATTTTGAAACACTACATTTTAGGGACACACTCACAATGTTAGTATCTTTCTTTTTCCGAGTTTACAAAGAAAAATGGCATTAGAAAGCATGTTAGTCATGGGAATATCTTAATGAAGGAGATTGATCTTGTTGACATATTCCATGCTACCACATTTCTCATCATCCCCCCATCCCCTAATATCTCTCCTATTTGTGAGAAGGTTCTAGTGAAAGAGGATGTAAGCATAGACAATCTTGATAATCATAGTTGTGCTTCTCCTAATACTTCTCCTATTCATGATGAAGGTATCTTGGTGAAGGAAGATACAATCAATGAGAATCATGAAAGTATTTTTTTTCCCTCTCCTCCTCTCCCTTGGGAATATATTATCATTGAAACTACTTTACCTAGTATTCATTCATCTCCCAACACCTCCCCTACTTGTGAGAATGCTTTAGTGAAAGAGGACACAATCATAGATAATTATGAAAATCACATTCGCGAGGAGGATATGTTGGAAGGCATTCCAAATTTTCCTTCTCCTACTATCTCTCCTAGATGTGAAGAAGATAGTTTTGTGTTAGAAGATACACTTATTGAGCGTCATGAGAATATTGTTCCTCCCTTCCCTAATGCTCCTACCATTTGGAAAGATCTATTTGAACAAAAAATTCCAATCATTGGTAAGCATGAAATTTTCTCCTGATGCCTTCCATATTTGCGATGAAACTACTTTACAAAATCTAACCATGGAATGTGAGGAACCTCATGTTTTCCCTTCTCCTAAAAGCTCTCCTACTAGGATAGATATTATTGAACAAGAGAATGAGAACTTAGAGAAAAAGGATAAAATCATAGACAATCATAACAATCAAATTTGGCCTTCTAATATCTCTCCTACATGTGAAGAAGATATTTTGATGATAGAAAATCCAATCGATGAGAGTCATGAGAATATTATTTATCTCTCTTACCCTAGGGAAAACATTATTTAACAAGAGAATGCCATCATTGATAAGCAAGAAAATAAAACCATTGATACCTTCCTTACTTGTGATGAAGTCATTCTAGAAGAACCAACCTTTGAATTTCATGAACATCTGGTTTGTAGTTCTCCTAAAATATCTCCTAACATGGTGCAAAAAAATTAGAACATTGAGACATGACTTTCAAACAATAGTAATGAGGCTTCCTTAGATGAAGATGATGAAGTGACATTAGAATCTCCTTCACTAAGTGATAATGCAAATAAGCATAATTCGTCTAAGGTTATGCACATTAGATATCCCTTAAAGTACTCTCTTGAGCCTAAACATATCCTTTACCCACCCTCAAACCAACCACAAACTCAAAACAAACCCATTCTCATCCTTGAACCACCTAAGAATAATATGTCACAGTAGTCGAGTTACAATACCATTGCTCATACATATAACACTAGAAACAATCTGCAATGAAGACAAACAATTCCAACATCCCTCCCATTACCTCAACCTATCTTGCCTAGTGCCCCTTTTTTTCCTTTATATAATGAAAAAGGAGTATGATCTTGTTGAAAAACTTAAGAACACTCCTACTAAGTGTTTACGATGATATCACTTACAACAACAATGGAGATAAAATCCTCACAGGAAAACTACGAAGAACCTATCTTTACTTGAAAGACTGAACTAGAGAAAGCTAAGGTGTGCATGTAATAGGAAAAGGTTGACTTAGCTTAATCCCAAGCCTCCGGTAGTCAGGTCTGACCATACTAGGTTCACTTTAGGGTATGATGTGATATTGCTATTAATCTCAAGGTGTCTATGGTTATCTTTATTTTCATTAAGAATATCTCTTGTTTCATTAAGAATCATAAGCATCAGATACAAGATTTCTAGTTTGATCATAAAATAATCTCATGAAATCAAAAGATTTGCAATAATATTTCATGAAAATCAAACCTTTCTATCACTTGAGTAGGTTTAGCTTTAAGCATTCATAAATTTCATAGAAAATGAAAGATTTTCAATAAATTTCCATTCATTTATCTTTTTTTTAGAACATTTTTAGGAATTTAAACATTTGATCCAAAATAAAGCATAAAAAAATGCTAAAAAATAAAATTTCTCTTGGTTATTCTCCATGCATGCCCCAAGATTTAATCAAATAAAAGAAAACCACTTCATATGTCACCAAATTTCTTCACAACTAGGCATAAAATGGTGCAAGATTTTAAAGAAGGGTATTTTAGTTTGGACACCGAGTAGGTTTTGTATGAACCCTTAAATGACATAGCATACAATCTTGTTTTTCTGAAATAACAAAACCAACTACAAAAATACATGAGATAGGTAGCTATCAAATTGGCTTTGATATTGATTAAGTTCTATGTGCATACAAGTTTTTTGTCTAGAATGACTCAGAAAATAGGAAAAAAGAACAAAACTTAAAGAAGTTTTGGCTCTTCCAACATCCACAAATTTTGAACTTAAAATAAAAGTAAAGAAATAAATGGCCTTTTATAGGAACAAGGCCTTAAGAGTTCAAACATAAAGTTTATCAAAAGAATTAGAAATAGAAAATCAAAATATAGCACATGGCATATGCCAAATGTCATCAAAATATTCTAGATGAAGCCAAAGCTTTGACTTCTTCAACAATAGCACCTCTCAACTTCAAACTTTGGTGCACAAAACTCCACATAAAAAAAGGCTATCAAAATTCTTTAGAATACTAGATAGGAAACATCGATCGTGACTAAGAACAACCTGCAAAAATCAATTTCAACAAAATTTCTTTGTGACACTTCCAGTATCCGATATCCGGTACTTCCTTATATCACTTAGAGCTCGAGTTTTAGGATCCTTAATTCAATTTTCTTCAGCTGATACTCTTGGAAAGCATTTAATATTTGATGCATTCAATCTTTTTAAATTACTTGTATTTCCTTCCAACTTAACTTGTGCTTGGTGTAATCTTCTGATATCTGAAGTATATTGGCATACCTTTGTAAATTCTCTATTTTATAACTAACTATAGTGTTTTTGGATTGTATGATCTAAACGATGACTTCCTAGGTTAACAAATTAACAAGGTCTTTGTTTATTCTCTCAATTCATTCCTTGAAATATTTTGCTTCTTTTCCCTCCTATCCTAGTGTTTGGGGATCACAATATTCACATGCTAACACTTCAATAAAATCATGATCTTTATCAAGCGACTTACTGCATTTCTTGGTGACTTTTTCAAATCATTTTATACATTGTATTAATTGTATTAATGTGTCACCCTCCCAACTCAAGTGTTTCTTCCATTTTTCACATAATGGAATTTCTTGTTCTAAAATAATATTTTCTCTTACCAATTCTTGGACATCTATTTGCATGAGAGTTTATGTATTTATCCTTTCAACATCATCTTGTTCCTAGTGAAATCTACATTCTCCTTCCAATCATCTAGATTTTTCAAACCAACGATGTGCTTCCTTGTATTTCCCAATTGCATCTGTACTAAATTGTTCTTCTTTCCTTACCCAATGATCAATCCATTCCTCAAATATATTCATCCTATGGTGAATTTCTGTAATGGAATCCACCTGCTCTTGTGACATATGTACTAGATTATGAGGCAATTTAGTCTGTGCTTGGCCAGATTGGGTTAATGACTTTACAAAATTCTCTAGGATAGCAACCCATTCTTTCAACTCTCTTTTCTTATGTTTACTCTTCTATACCCTAGCAACAATTGCATCCAAATTCATCTTCATTTAATCCAATTCTTGCATCCAGGATGAGTGTCCAACATTGATACTTGTTATCTTATACTCCTTAGGATTTATCTCATGTCAATTTTTATCTACTACTTGGGTAGCTATATGGATTGTTCTACCTTCATCTACATTCTTTTGTATGACATGTTTTATTTTAGCTCTTTACCTAGGCTTAGGAGTCTACACTTCTTGCACAAAAAAAATTAAGATCCAGCAGTACCAATTCCACTTCCATTGAGGAAGTTAATTCTATGATTAACCAATCAGGTGCATCTTCATCACGCTCTACCTCTATAACACTTCTCCATTCCTGGTTTCTAGTAGGTTCAAGAACATCTCTTATATCTTCAACTTTATTTTCCATGTCCTCTATAGTAGGAACATATTTAGTACTCTCTGGTATAGATTTTGGATTACCAGGATTCAACACTATCTCTTAGTTTCAAGATTTGTATTTTCCTATCTAGCCAGGTGTTCAACATTAGTTCCTAGGACATCACCTTCCTTATATCCTATCACATCAATATTTTTGTCCTCTCTAACATTATCACCTGAAACTTTTGAAGGTTATTTATTTTCAATTTCAACTTGGTCCTCCTTTACTTTTTCTGAGATCTTCGATTACTCATTCTCATCTTGATCATTCCCTTGTGAAGGCTGGGAATTAAAGGTATCTTTAATAACCACATCATTAGTAGAATTATTTCCTACAATCTCCCATTTTTCCATATCAAGAACATTAGGGTTCCCTACTTTTGAAGTGAGTGTTCCTTTTATGAATTCCTCTTCTTCAATGTTCATAGAAATTGACCTCGTATCTAGAATTTCTTCCACCAAAGGCCGTACCATGGGTTTATATTTAGACTTATTTTATTTTACCCATTCCCACATGGCACCCCACTTATCCATTTTTTCTTTAATCTTAGCTTCATTTACTTTAGAAACTTCATCCAAAACCACTAGAGTCTTTTCTAATGCCTATTTTATAGTAGCCATATTAACTGAAGGGGGAGAAGTGAATAATGTTGTAGCTCTCTCAGATGAAAACCTTGTCTTTGTACCAATATTTTTTGTTACCCCTGCCTCTTCATCAGTAGTAGGCTTAGTCCTTGGTTTTTCTGTGGAAGAAGATTCCACTTTTGGTTTTACTTTTGATTTAACCTTTCTTGATTCAACATCTTTATGCTTACCAATTAGCTTTAATGAAACTCCTTGGCCTGGAGCCTCAGGGGTTCTTTCTTCAATATGTATACCTACAGTTGCTTTACCAACTTTTCTATTTTTCATAGTAGGTTCTCCACACTCAAACTCATCTTCTCTTTTTTTTTCGTTCCTTTATCTTGTGAGTATGTAGGTTTTATTCTTTTTTTCTCTTAAAAATTTACAAAAATCATCTATCCAATTTTGAGTCTATAGTAGAATCTATGCAGAAAATTCTTCAACTGATGTTACTTCTTCACTTTTATAATTTGGATTTGGAATAGGTTCATCATAGACTCTGCCTTCACTATAATCCTTACTCAACACTTCACCATCATCTTCCTCCATCTAATCTAAAATATCATGAATCCTAAGAATTCATGAATATTTTAATGACAATCATTCATAGTTTCTTTTTCTTACTTTGTACTCATCTTCACAATTTAGCCAATAGTCTTCTAGATGTTGGAAATGAGCATGATAACCAGCTATGTTCTTTTCAATATTCCCTTCTGGGTCATAATACTTTATTTGGAGTGGAAAGTATTCCAAATTATACATTTTCAACTCCTCTTCACACAAACTAGTTGTTCTAATTGCACTGCATTTATAATTTCCCTATTATAATAGGAAATTTTAAAGAATATTTTTTATGAGTTGTGGTATAAAGAGCTTGGGATGACTTTAACTATCTTACCAATTCTAGTTACACCATTTTATTTGTAGGGTTCTTAGGTAGCATGAAAGGATTTTCATCAAACCCTTCCACTCTAATGTAATTGAAAGTGGGAAACTGAATGTACTAGTCTCCAATTGGTCTAATGACACTTTGTGCTTCCAAGGACAATCTTTTGGATTTGTCGCCTTCCATTGTTCTGACCAACATCATGGAAAACACATCATTAACCCTTCGGTAATTCTCCTTGTATCCATGGATAGTAATTTGAGGTAAATGAGCATACATTAAATTGTTTCCTACTTCTCTGTCCAAAGTAGAAATCCTTTTCAACCCTTGATTATTTTCCCTTAAGGTGTAGGAATAAATCTTATATGAAAATATATAAAAAAAATGGACTTTGTAAATTCCTTTATCTATTCATGCAATCTATCGCTAATAAATTTTCCCCAATGCATTGGCATAGGACTTTCCATCAATTTGGATATGTTCACAAACATCCATGATTCAAATTTTATGGCATCTTACAATCCAACTATCCTGCTTAGCATAGTTATGATATCTTGAATGTCTAGGTTGAACATAGACCGTAGAATTGGTTTACTCTACTTTATAATCTGCTCTTGGCATCATTGTGTGTTCATAATTTCTTTGTTGTGTTCTTTGGCACTCAAGTAGGTTTTGGATTTCACCTTCATATCAATATGGTACATTTGAGTAAATGTAGGAAGCCCAAATGTATATATAATTCATTTCTCAGATATATCTACATAATTTATTCCCTCCTTCTCAATGAATCTTTTGTTTAGGTCATAGTGGTTTAAACATTCCATAACGAATTCACGGGCCTCCATTTCTGGTAGAAACCCTCTTGCTAAAAGTAGCCCACTTGCTATAACATTCCACATACACTAAGAAGCATTTTCTTGTCATGCCTATGTGTAGAATTCAACATCAGAGGACAATCCCATATGAGTATCATTAGCTATCCCACCAATTGTTATAGCTTGCAAAGTGTAGTATTTAAATTCATCTTTTGGTTTTCCTTCAAAAGTACTCATTGTTGTCGGTGTGTTTTGCATTTTCAAATATGTGCCTTGTGTGTGAGCTAGGTTTAAATTTAACCATTTTTTTAACAATTCATAAAACTTTCAATTTACCTTTCAATTAAATTGAAATAAAAATAATCAACATTTCAGTTTCTAAAAGGGAAATACCATCTTTTTGAAACTTTCATGCATGAAAATGATTAACAAATTTTTTGTTATTTGAGACATACCTGGTTTTGGTTGATTACGACAATATTCTGAGAATGGAACCTTGAAAGCCTTGGTAGCTATGTTATTAGTTTCTCAAAAGTTACCTTTCCTTGCACACCACAATATTAGTTTCATTTGTTCAATGTCCTTTGCAAATTTTTAGTATGACACTAAGTAGAGTTTTATGAAAGAAACTACATGCTCGAGGTAATTCCAAGTACATGAGTAGTTCGCCACCTTCATTAATTACCTATTACAATGCATCAAATTCTTGAATAAAGGTGTAATCATGATGAATTAGGGTTCAAATTAAAAACACCTAGGTTTCTGCATAGGCCCACTACTAGAGGGAAAGATGTGAAAATATTACATGGCACTCTTGTGTCACTTTGATTTTGTGAGGAAAAATCCTTTAAGATACGTGATAATTTGTGATCAATGAAATTGACAACCTCTAGTACCGAACCTTGGAAATATTACTAGGAACCAGGACAATTATCTCCAAGTTTTAAAGAAAATTGGGAGCAAAGATAGGAAGTAGGAACCTGGTTCAAGAGAGATCAAAGTGATCTAAACATTTCATAACCGAACCTTCAATTTTTGAATTCCAACTAAAAAGGTGAAAAGCAACAATCGAACTCCAATAAAGGGAAACATGACTACCATGATTAATAGCTTTTGGGTGATGACTTACTAGATGGGACTAGGACCAATGAAAGATACAACATCGTTAAATGAAACCGCAACAACTATGAGATTCCAGTTTCTAGTAAATTGATAAAAAAAATTAAAAAATACTACGACACCGAATCCAAGAAAGAATAAGGACTAAAACAAAGACCAAGCAAATTGAAAATAAAGCTTGCAATTTTACCAACCCCTAGAATAATTCCAAAGCAAGAAAAAGTTAAAGGAAAGAAAGGAAAAAGGGGGTCCACATTTTACCAAGGGGTAAAATGGGGTGTGTTGTGAGACCATACAACAACTAGCAGCCAAAAAAAGCTAAACAAAACAATAGAAAGTCAATTCTGGATCTAATAACCATGCTTCAAATTTTTTTAGTCTTCTAGTTATAAATAGTTAGATCTTCATTCTGACATTCCAATTCCACTTCAGCTAGCATATAAGATTAAGTATTACCAAGCTCACGTGTGTGCAACTGATTATTTCCACTACAACAAACTTAGAGCATAGAAATTATTTGTATTGACCCACATAATTTGGAAATTCTCTTTTAAGCCAACCATGGATAGAGCCTTGCTACCAGTCATGCGTCTATAGTCCCAACAAGGTTATCTTTGTAATTCCTCCAAAAATAGCCTACTACCAGTCAAGTGTCTATAGCTCCGGTAGAGATATTTGGATAGCATAAAGAGCTGATTTCTTTTCTTTTTGATATTTCTTTTATAGTTCATATTAGCTCTTTTTTTTTTTTTTGATATTTTAATGATAGCTCATTTCAACTTGCAAGCAATGAAGCCCACTATTAGGTTGGGAGTTACAGTTGTAGCAAAGGTAGCCTTTTGATTTTTCACTCAATGAAAATAGTTGTTATCCCAAATTTCATTAGAATGATTTAAGATATGTGTCTTTGTAGCTCAACATCAACCGAATGATTTATGCTAACTAGAGTAAAAGAACTGAATAATTCTCCAATTATTTATAATTAAAGGACTACTTCTGATCAAAACATAGATCAAATTTCCAAAATTGACGTTCTATTACCCTATTCACCTTCAAAAAAATTCAATCATTGTATATCCTAACAACGTAACACCCAAAAAAAAGCGAAAAACTAAAAGAAAAAAATGACTATTTACAAAGCAATAGCAAAACTATTTACAAAACTAAGATTGGAAATAATGCTTCATAAACTACCCATTGACAGGAAATAGGATGTCTTCACCAGTCAAAGACTTTAGCCTATAGGTGCTATCACCTTAAATTTTAGAAAGTTGATAAGGACTTGTCCACAACTTGTCAAACTTACCATGCTCATCTTTACGTTCATTGGCTTTGTTCCAATACAATACTAAGTTAGATATTATAATTTTTTTTAATCTATCCCTTTTGTCAAACCATCATTTTACCATAGATTGATGCCTAGTAAAATGATCTATAGCTCAGGTATGTTTCTCATCCAAATGCATTAATTGTAACAATTGAGCTTCAGTTTGATCATCTAATCCAATATATCCCCAAGCAAATTTCCAAATAGGTATTTTCAAGTTTATTGGTAGTATAGGATTTATCCCATAAAATAAGTGGTAAGGATTTCCCAACGCGGATTTCATGCTAGTACGATCTACCCAAAGGGAAATTTTCAATAAAGAATGCCATTCTCTAGGATTCTTTTGAACCAATTTTTTAATTATATCCAACAGATTTTTATTTGTTGACTCTACTAATCCATTTCCTTGTGGATAATAGTTAGATGCAAATTTTAATGTTATACCATATTCAAATTCCCAATTAGAAAACTTTAATGAAGAAAAAGTAGGGCCATTATCACATACCAGCATGTATAGTACTCCAAACTTGGTAATAAGTTTTTCCTCTAAAAATTTGATTACTAGCTTTGTGGTGCATTTTTTGCTAGGACATGCTTTGGTCCATCTAGTGCAATAATCTATAGCAGTTAATATAAAATTGTGACTTGCAGATGATGGAGGATTGATTGTTCCAATGAAATCTAGTCCACATTGTGAAAAAGGGTGCATCTCCATCACCAGTTGCAATGGCTGAGCATTGAATCTTCCTTTGTCTGCCATAATTTAACATGTATAATGGTGTTTCACATGTTCATATGTATCTTTAAAAATCATTGGCTAGTAATAACTAGTTCTCAAAATGGGTGTACAGTAGCTAAAGGTGCTCTGTGAGTTGTTCCAAACCTATCATGCAATTCCTGGAACACTTCATTTGCTTCCATTCTATTCAAACATCTCAAATAGAATCCTTCATGATTTCTTTTGAATAGAGTTCCTCCTTTGATCATGTAACTTTGTGATTTTATCCTAAGAGCTCTTCTTTGATTTCTTTGCATATGTTCAGGACAAGTATAGCTGACTAAATAATGCCATATATCTGAGTACCAATCTTCTTGGTCTTTTACATCCAAAGTATACTATTGGCTAGAGATTTACGAATCTATTTTAGTAATAGATTTGATCAAAGCTTGTCCCTGAACTGGTTTCATGGGTATAATTTCTAAATCAAATTCTTACAAAATAGTAACCCATTTGGATCTCTTTTCTTCGAGCTCGCTCTATGTTAACAACATTTTAACTGTAGCATCTAGAACAATAGCTTTGATTGTACTCCTTAGAATGTAATTCCTAAATTTTCATACTGCGTTGACTAAAGCAAATGCTTGTTTCTTGAGATCTTTGTATCTTAGCTCCACTTCTTTAAATGGAGCACTCATAAAAGAAATCAGCTTTTCTTCTTTTTTCTTGCCCTTATGTGCTATTACCACTGCACAAGTATGACTAGAAGTGAAAGAGTAAATATAAAAAGGTTTAACATAATTTGGAGTTACCAATACTGGTGCTTCCTCAATTGTGGCTTTTATATTTTTGAAGGTGAGCTTAGCCTCATTTATCCACTCTATTTTTGCATCTTTCTTCAACATATCATTGAGTGGTTTCGCTATCTCGACAAATCGGGTGATAAAATTCTAGATGAAATTGATCTTACCAAAATATGATTTTAGTTATTTTTTACTTCTTGGGGTATGTAACTTGAGCAATGTGCTCACTCTGTTTGGATCTATTGAAATAACTCTTTCAAAAATAATATTTCCAAAAAATTTAGCTTCAGTCACCCCGAAAATGATCTCGAACATTGCTCTAAGATCTTGAACATGATCTCTTCCATTCTTTGAAAATATTGTTAGGTCATCCATGTAAATGCTAATTCATTTTCCTATAAAATCTTGAAAAGCGTAATCCATGGCTCTCTAAAATGTAGCCCCAACATTTATCAATCCTAATGGCATCCTTTTCTAAGCAAAATTTTCCCACTTAGTGGTGAATGTTGTCTTCATCTGATCTTCCTTCGCTACCATTACTTGATTATATCCAGAGAATCCATCTAGAAAGGACATCATCTATGAACCATTGACTATTTGTGAAACTTCTTCTAATGAAGGTAGTGGATAATTATCTTTTTTAGATGCCTTGTTAATATTCTGAAAATCTACGTGCAACGGTATGTCTCTATTCTTCTTTCTTATGGGTACCAAATTCTCCACCCAGGTAGAATGTCTAATAGGAAATATTATTCTGGCTGATAAAAGCTTTTGAACTTCCTTTTGGATTAGTGGTTCTAAGAGTGCATTTACTTGTCATTGTTTTTGTCAGAAAGGATTTGCATTAGGCTTTAGTGGTATTGTAGTGTGATGACGGAAATATCATAGGTTTTCAAATCTTCATATGTCCATGTTATAACCTTCTAATAGTATCTAAGTTCTTAAGCAATATTTCTCTTCTCTTCTTCAATAAAAACCTTTCATATAAACACTTTCTTAGGATCTTCTTTAGTATGTAAATTGTAAAACTCGGATTATCCTCCATCACTGAGGAAAATATTTTTGTTAGACTATCTAATCGATGTCAAACAGTCATTCCAACTCAATTATCCCTTTCAGAATGTTATTATATTTACCTTGAGCTAATTCTTCATCTTGAATTTTTCCATCAGGGCAATCTATTTCTTCAAGTATTTGTGCTTCAAAGATATCATAGTTAGTAATGAATTCCAATATGTGCCCATAATCTTCAAACACTTAAAAAATTTAACATTATCAGGAACCGAAGGTAACTGTACGGGCTCAATTGTAAATCTCCTCAAATTTGAGGCATCTAAAGGTTCTAAAGCATTGGCAATAGTAGAAAAAGCATAGACTCTTTGATTAAATCTTCTTGGAATGTGAGTAATGTTGAATGCATCAAAATCTTCTATTAAATCCCATACTCTATGTCGGTAATTAGACAATCACTTGTAGTGGCAAACGTACTATTTTTGAACTTGCTTAACTACCAATTTGAAATCACCAAACACCTTAAGAATTTTGACTTTCTTGATTGCAAGCATCAAACCATGGATAAAAGCTTCATATTCTACCACATTGTTAGTACATTGAAATTGCAATTGACAAGCAGCAAGAAAAGATTTACCTTACGGGTTGATGAGTTCAACTCCAATTCCAATTGCTTGCTTTGATTTGGATCCATCAAACTTAAGAATCCATGCTTGATCATTTGTAGACTAAAACTTACCATTCTTACGAGTTTCTAAATTAGTCTTTTTGGTCTATGTAACTTGGACTCTGTCTTCATACATTTTTGGTTCAGAACTTTTGATCTTATCATGTTCTAAATGATATTGATTTTTTATTTTTTGAATCATTTCCAAGAACATCATGCAACTATCCTCTAAATGTGCAGAATTGTGTAACCTGCACCAATCATGCAATAAATGTTTTTAATGGAATTTCAATTTTACTACTCTTTCGAGCTTCTATAACAATATTCTTCTAAAATTAATCATAATGACTAGTTTCTTCTTCAAAATAATCACAATATGATTCAATTAAAACATCAATTCCAGGAGTCTAGAGTCTACTAAAAAAAATGAATATTTTTACCAAATATTCTCAGCATGAGTAAAAATGGTGGGGATTCTAGTTTTCCTTTGTAGAAGGCTACTCATGCATCAGCCATAGGAATAATATTCTTATCTTTTGCATTAATGGAATTATCTTTCACCTAAGATTCCTTAAATTTTCTTTCCTTTGGAAGATTTATAAAGTATTTAAGAAAGCTTTCCAGATCGCAGGTGTTTTGAGCAATTCTGATAAAGAAAGGTTGATTTTTACCTTTTTGATTTCTTCTGCTAAATAATTAGTCATGTTGTTTTGATCAACAAAATCTACCTTTTCACTTGAGGAAAAAAATGATGAATTATAATGATTGGTTACCTTAGGTAACCCTGGTGTATTTCTTTATTTATCATCACGTGGAGTATTAAAGTTGTTAGGTGGGATTGACATGGTCAATGACCCATTGAATTTACTTCCACCATTTTTGTTACTTCCCAGGTTATAATTATTTCCTTTCTGATATTATTGAAAAGCATAAATTTGGTCATCTTCTTCCTGAGGTTCATTTTCATTTTGATAAGGAAATGTATATGTTTCTAAAGTCATGGCTAAACTATCTCCTTCATATTCATGAGTATAACTCCTGACAATAGTAGGTGGTTTGAAACATTCGTAACTTTCAAGAACCAATTCATTTCCTTTATGAGGATGGGAGTCACACTATTTGTTGTAATGTGTACTAGCTAGAAAAATATTTGAAGCAGTTTTAAACTGTGGACAGTTCACTTCAGCATGAGTATTTGTATTATGATTTCTACATCAATTATTCATCACAAGGTCAGTTAAATTCACCTTTGACATGGATCTATCATTAGAAGGATTAGTTTTATCTAAAGGTGTGGATATCCCTCCATTAATTGGTTGTGTGTTCCAAGGTCTAGGTGGTTCGGGATCATTATACACTCGACTTTGTGAATTATGATTACTATTTTGAGAATAAAAGTTTTGATTTCTTAATTGTGTAACCTTTGTGGTTAATTTTTTGAGTCGAGCTATAATTTCTCTAATTTCTTCCTTATCATTTGGAATTTTAACATTTTTACTTTTCGGAGTTTGTGAGAAGAAAAAAATTCTTTTAGGATGTAGCTCTATGATAGTTGGAGTAGGGTGAGGGACTAAAGATTGACTATTTCCTAGTTGAAAGAAAGTATTTTGAAGAAATGTCCCATTTTGGACCACTAAACAAAAATTATTAGGAGTCATTGGATGATTAAAAGGGACACCATTCACACTAGGGACATGATAATTATTCAATCCATTTTTTCCATTTGTAGATGATCCATTTTCGAGGTGTTTCATTTCTAAATTTACACTTATGGCTTTAGCATAGGCTTCGGGTAGAGTAGTGGGAGGATTTTCCCTTTTCTTTACAAACATAGTAGTTAAAGGATCTACTGCTATATAATAAACTATAATAGCAGACAAATTATCCACTACGTAAGGTGTGTGTAACCTAGAATAAGCCTTCTATAACCTGTCATTAAAAGCAGTTATAGGTTCTCTGTCAAACCTCTTGATTTAAGAAAATTGATGATATAACAAGGTAGGATCAACCAACATTCTAAATCTAGCCAAAATTTAGATTTTCCATATCTTTCCATGATCTAACTAAATTATGAGGTAGGTTGATGTACCACTAATAGAATTCATCACTTAAGGTATATGGAAACAACCTACACATGATATCTTCATGTTGAATTCTTTCTCTAAAAAATTTATCCTTAAAGATACTAATATGTTCCTCTACATCTTTGTGAAGATAATATTTTGGACAACATGTAAGGATTTTTTGGTAAGTCATTATACATGGAAAAGTAAATAGGTGACTCTAAGTTCAAGATAGTAGTTTCTATGAGATGTGGTGGTTGTATTACAATAGTCAAATTTTGTGAATTTTCAATTACACTTCTATACTTTTGAGGTCTAGATGATGTTCGAAAACTAAGCTCGACTAAGTCACACAAGGATCACCAAACCAAGATCTAGTGATTTTACAAAAGTCTAGTTTCAAATCAAACGAAACCAAAAGAGCAACAATGAGGCCCTCCTTCTAGATCCAATTCCTTTTGATGATGATGTCACTTGTAGAATTAGTGTAGATAAAATCCTCACAGGAAAACCATGAATAACCTATCTTTACTTGAAAGACTGAACTAAGGCAACCTAAGGTGTCCATGTAATAGGAAAAGGTTGACATAGCTTAATCTCAAGGCTTTGGTATTCAGGTCTTGACCATACTAGCTTCACTCTAGGGTATGATGTGATATTGATTTTAATCTCAAGGGGTCCATGGTTATCTTTATTTTCATTAAGAATATCTCCAGTTTCATCGAAAATCATAAGCATCAAATATAATATTTCCTGTTCAATCATAAAATAATCTCATGAAATCAAAAGATTTGCAATAATATTTCATGAAAATCAAATAATTTTTCTATCACTTAAGTAGATTTAGCTTTAAGCATTCAACAATTTCATAGAAAATGAAATATTTTCAATAAATTTTCATTCATTCATCTACTTTTTGGAACATTTAGAAGAAATTAAGCATCTGATCTAAAATAAAGCATAAAAAAGATATTAAAAAATAAAATTTCTCCTAGTTATTCTCCACACATTCGCTAAGATTTAATCAAATCAAAGTAAACTGCTTTATACATCACCAGATTGCTTCACAGCTAGGCATAAAATGGTGCAATCTTATAAAGAGTGGGGTTTTAGTTTGGACATTGA
Organism: Sequoia sempervirens; assembly: GCA_007258455.2. NCBI lineage: Eukaryota > Viridiplantae > Streptophyta > Pinopsida > Cupressales > Cupressaceae > Sequoia > Sequoia sempervirens. Next base: position 72,004 of record VDFB02363753.1, on the reverse strand, counting down.
GTAGGTTTTGTATGCACCCTTAAACAACACAACATACAGTCTTGTTCGACTGAACTAACAAAACCAGGTACACAAATACATGAGATAGGTAGCTATCAAATTGGCTTCGATAATGATTAAGTTCTATGTGCATACAAGTTTTTAGTCTAGAATGATTTAGAAAATAGGAAAAAACATCAAAGCTTAAAGAAGTTTTGGCTCTTCCAACATCCACAAATTTTGAACTTAAAATAAAAGTAAAGCAATAAATGGCATTTTATTGGAACAAGGCCTTAAGAGTTCAAACTTAAAGTCTATCAAGAGAATCATAAATATAAAATAAAACTATAGCATGTGGCATATGCTAGTTGTCATCAAAATCTTGTAGACAAAGTCAAAGCTCACTTCTTCAACAACAACAGCTCTCAACTTCAAACTTATGTGCACAATAGTCTGCATAAAATAGGGCTATCAACATTCTTTAGAATACCAGATAGGGAACATCCACCAGGACTGGGAACAATTGACAAAAATCAATTTCAACAAAATGTCTTTATGACACTTATGGTATCTGATATCTATTCCTTCTATCACTTAGAGCTCGAGCTCTGAGATCCTTTCTTCATTTTTCTTCAACTAATACTCTCCAAAAGTGTTTAATATTTGATACATTCGCTCTTTCGGAATTCCTTGTATTTCCTTTCAACTAAACTTGAGCCTAGTGTAATCTTATGATACCTAGAGTATATTGGAATTCCTTTGCACTTTCTCTATTTCATAACTGACTATAGTGTTTCTACAATGTATGATCTCGTCAATGACTTCCCAAGTTAACAACTGAATAGGGTCTTTGTTTATTCTCTCAATCCATTCCTTGAAAGCTTTTGCTTCTGTACCTCCTATCCTAGTGTTCGGGGATCACAATCTTGACGTGCTAACACTTCAATAAAATCTTGATCTTTATCAAGCAACTTACTGCACTTCTTGGTGACTTTTTCAAATTCTTCTATACATTATATTAATGTGTCACCTTCCAAACTTAACTGTTTCTTCCATTTTTCACATAATGGAATTTCTTGTTCTAAACTTATATTTTCTCTTACCAATTCTTGTACATCTATTTGCCTGAGAGTTTCTCTATTTCACCTTTCAACATCAACCTATTCCTAGCAAAATCTATATTCTTCTTCCAATATTCTATATTTTTCAAACCAATGGTGTGCTTCCTTGTATTTCCCAATTGTATTTATAATAAATCTGTAGAACCCTAATCCAATTACCTTCAAAACACAACAAATGAATACATTAAGAGATCAAATGCAAGCAAGAACAAGGATTCCTCAAGAAATTCATTTGAATGGCAAAAGAGATAAAATATGAAATGAAGAACATAATGAGATTTCAAATCATATCAAATCCTATTCTAAAGCTAACAAACTCCTAATCTCTTGAGGGAATTGGTTCCAATTTTATGTGAAAATTGGCCCTTTCCCAACTCCAATGATGCAAGATTGATATGTGATGAAGAGTGATCCACTTTGTTGATGCTTGATGTATGCTCCAAGATGAAAATCTGCATAAAACCTAAGTATGCTTGGATGAAATTGATAATAAGTTGCTATGGATTTGAATATAATAACTTTGCATGAATTGTTGATAATGAGATGAGGAAATTAGCCTCTTATTTATAGAATGCTAAGTTGAAGAGATGATCAAAATAGAGCAATGTGGGACTAACATTCAGCCAATGGCAAGGTGCCACTTGTCAACATGTGAATGGAGGAAGCTTGAGCACATTTTGATCAATGTGCAAGTTTGAAATTTGAATTTGATGAGATGACATGTTTAGGGGGGATGAAAGATGAGTTAAATGCCAAGTGGGAGACATGTAAGAGACAATGTAAGAGCTTTAAATTCTTTGTTGGATGGACAAGTCATTTTGGGGGGAGATTTCAAACTTGGAGGAATATTAACTTTTTGATGCCATTTTGAAAGTAAATAGAGAATTATTAAATCAAATAAATGATTTAATTGTGAAAGTTGCAAAATCTAGAGGATTGGAGTGATTAGGATTAAATTAATCAAGATTTGACCATTTTGACTTAGATTTTTGGATTAATTTAAATAAAAAAGAGAGGAATAATGATTTAGATTTAATTAAATAGATATTTTGATTTATTTAACTAAAGAGGGATGATGTTGGATTAAATTAGATAAATGTTTGATTTATTTAATTTAATTAGATAAAATTTAGAGATTTAATCAAATAATATGGATTATTTAATTAAATACAGATAGGAAGATGAAATGAACTAGCTAATTACACAGAGACAATGATTTAATTAAATTGAGGGATTTATTTAATTAAAAGGAGAATTATGATGAATTTAATCAAATAAGGCTATTCGATTAAATGGTTAGACAAAGGGACAATTTAGGATGAAACAATGTTAGTAGATCAGGATTGAGTGTGTGATATCAATCTGTATATTTTCGATGTCTACATTTTTCCCCTCTTTGAGGCAACGTACTTGTTGTGTTGGTTCAAAGAATAATCTTGCCATGATCAAAAGTCAAAAATTCTTTGATTTTTTTTGAATTCCCCACTATTTCCCTAGCAAAAAGAATTACGTTGGTATATTGCCCCCTCGAGAGATCAGGTGAAGAGGTTTGATTTGAGGGTCGATCTCTTGACAAAGAGGTTCAAGATCAGTTCAACTCAAATATTTGATGTAGATAGATTTGATGATGTAGACAGTCATCAGCCATGGGTAGCCTCATGCCTATTTTGATATATTACACCCACTTGATCCCGATTTGTACCATGACAGTTACATTATTGATGATATATATGAGATGATTATGATGTTTATATGCAATGGATGATATGATGATGCATGGATGATATGGAAGTACATGATATGATATGATGATGCTTTTATGATTATGTAGTGGATAATAAATGTATGGTTTATGAGATGCCTAGAATAACCAATCTATATTATGCAATGATGAAATGCAATGCATGTGAGATGATCAATGTTTCTTATATGATATGATATGATATGCAAATGGTCTATGGATGTAGGATGGATGCATTAGCGATGATTTATGATTAACTATCATGGTACCATGTTAGCATGAAAAGCAAGAGATAGAAGAAAACAAGAGATTCCAACAAGACATGAGATGATGATGATGATGATGATGATTACTTGCCAAGGAGTTGGTATTTTCAAAGGGTCAATTACCTTATGTTTGATAATACACGTAGGCACGATGCATCAGGGTATAAAGAACTAGGTTGGCGTTGTACCTAGTGCGATGGACTTTGACTTGACAAAAAAATAGGAGTATTCTTGTTCACACTTGACATACGAAAACCTTGCTAGGACGTACCTAACAAAGCAAGTATTCGCCAAGTTATATTACAAGAACGTCCAACAAGCACAATAGAAAAAAAGGTAATGATCGTTGCCCCATTCCCATCTCTCTAAATCCTTGATTCAGATATCATCAAGAGGTCCTTGGAATGAGTGCAATAAGATAAATCAAAAGAAAAGATCAAGTACACAAACAAGCCAATGTTCTTCATACCTTTAGCCAAAGGGATTTGTTTTGATAGGATAAGAATCCAAAGTGATATCCAAAATGATGCCCATTTTCGGAATGATATATCCTAGGACATGCATTGTATAGGATGATGATGTGTTGGTAAGTTGATTGATAGGCTATTGATATAAGGTGTATTGACATGTTTGAAAATGATAAAGAGTTTGATTTTGCATTTAATGGTTTGTTGCTTCGATTTTGATTTTGCATTTGAAGCTTGCTTTTGATGATTGTTGTACTTGTTTCTATTTGTGTTGCCAAAGGATGAAGGTGATGACCAATTTATTATGGATGATTGATTATTTCGAGTGAAAGTGAGATGAGATAGATAGATTTTTTCAAATATTTGGATGCTTTTGACATTTTTGGAATGTTTTGAGGCTGTTTTTGGTATTTTCAAGATGTTTTACAAATGTTTTTGGATTTTCGAATGTTTTTTTTTTTGGGTTTTCTGAGATTTTATGATTGTTTTTGGATTTTGTGTTTTTTGAATTTTTTTGGATTTTGATGTCTTGCGGGCTGATCAAAGATTAGCCTTTCCTACGTTTAAGCTCAAAGACGACGTAGTTTGGATCTAGTGTTTTTGATGCTTTTCTGACTTTTAGAGTGTTTTTGAATTTTTGGATTTTTTGCATGATTTTGATGATTTGGATATGGATATGTGTGATGATATCAGTGCTCTATTTGGGATTTTTTGTTGAAAACCAAGCTAAGGTTGATTGATTAGATCGATGGATTGATGATGATAACATTGTTGAGGATGTACAACAATGCAAGGATAGTGTTACGCAACACAAGGATTAGGATGTTGATGGGATTGATGATGATAACATTGTTGAGGATGCACAACAATGAAAGGATTTGATTGATTAGGATTGATGATGATAACATTGTTGAGGATGCACAACAATGCAAGGATAGTGTTAAGCAACACAATGATTAGGAATGATATCCCAAGATGATGGATGGGTTGATTGGATTCGATTGATTAGGATTGATGAAGCTTAATTTGAAACAAAATATGTTTTGGATGATTTGATGTGACGTTGAAGCACGTGTTAGATGTGACTGATAGTGATTGTTTGGATTGATGTTTGATGTTCAATGAAGCTTGATAAGGAACGTCTTCTTGTCAAAATATGCCATGGGCTAGTGATTTGGATTTTGGCTCACAAATGCTTTGACCAATTTGATTTCACATTTTCCAATGTTCAGATCACCACATAAGTTGGAGGCGATAAATTAAGATTTATTTCCAAAGAAAGATGTGAATATATGCCCCCAGTGTCTAGCAATGTAGGGAATGTTGTGGATGGAAGCTCAGATAAGTGTATGGATGGATGGATATGGTAAGCACGAAAAGGATGCCAAGGATTATCTTGTGATAAGATAAGGTGTATGAATGAAGGAATGCTTCATTGGACAATGTTTCATGGCTTAGATCACGTTGGGTAGGATAGGATCAATGAAACGACCCATGTCAAGATGTTTACCATAAGCAAGCGTAAAGTGTGCACCGAAGTTTGTCAAGATCAAGATAATTTGGACTATGGATGCAGATGGATGAAAATGGATTGGATAAATGGTTCATGGATGCATGGATTTATTATGGATAAGACAGATGGAATGTTGGATTTATGATGGATGGGATAAGATGCTTTCACCTTAAGTGCGCACGTAGATTCTCAATTCTACACATGACGCCTGTTTGCCAGGTTTTCATCATGGTACCTGCCCAAAGCGCCGCCCATGCAATTTTCACTAGAGGATGATTTTTTTCTTTACTATTTTCAATCCTTTTTTCTTATTTTTTAGGATTTTCATATTTTTTAATTTTTTTTATTTTTCTGTGAAAGATTTAAAGCTCATGTTGAACCACAAGGTGTTGCTGATGTAGATGCTTCTATCATGATGTGCCATTGATAGCCTGCTTGAAGAAGTTGCTTTGCTAAGATACGTGCACTTGAATGCAACTTTTGAGATTCTTGATATTCTTTATTGATATCGAAGTTGACTTTGTCTTTGTGCGCACATCACGATAGAGTTCCTTCAAAATCCTTATGATGAAGGGTCGTTGCCAATACATGGTCAATTTGAGAATTGGATATCATGGGTGGAGGCGTGGATGGAGTGTGTTTAGGGATAAAAGATGGATTGGTTGACAACTTGGAATTTTTTACTCTCCAAACTTGGATGATGAGCAATGATGGGTGGATACGAAAGTGTGCATGGAATTAGGACCAACTGTTTGATACACTTTATACATCACTTGAAAAGCCTGATTTTTCTTTTGCAGACATCTTTGATGGATATTTTCCCCTTTTTTATTTTGCCCCATAGTTTCTTTGATTGATGGAGTTTGATAGGGATGATCTTTCTTTGTATTTTTTGGTATCCATTTGTATTTTATTTGTCCATTATGCTTTCCAACTTCTTTTTCTTTGATAATTTCCTTCGTACTTTGATTCAATTCTTTCTTTTGATGTTGGGACCAATTCGTGCATGGGGTGATGGGTGGGTGAAGATTCATGATGTGGCTGGTTGTAGTATTGGCATCGGTTTCTTCATAAGGATTCCTTGTGCTCCCTATGTTGATGTTTGCTTGAGACGAAGTTTCCCCCAATATGGTGGTAGTAGTACCTTCATGCTTTGATTTTGCTTGTTCTGAGAGTTCTTGTTTAGAATGCATTCTCTAATAAATGACCACTGTAGGTGACGTTTCAATTTACTACTCCACTAAATCTGAATTATACTATTTTGTCTGACTTGTTTCCTTGAGTGGATAATGTTGGATATCCACATACTTGGTGTCCTCAGTCTAAATTTTGGATATATTTGATCTTGATGTTAACAACTCAATAACCTGCTCTTTTTTGGTTATAATGCCAGGAGTAAAAGAATCATGTTCTGAATGAAGATCATCTATGTGTCCATCCATAGAAAGCATCTCATGGGTAGATGGAGGAGTATGTGCTATGTGGATGTGATCATATTTTGTGACATCTTGTATAGATAGGAGAGTGTCCATTAGATCATTGTAGTATCTTGGAGATACAAATTCTTGATTTTGAATGATTTTGGCATTGCTTTTGTCATGCTTTGGATCAAGTTCTTGACATGGGTCAGTTTGAAAGGATGGATTGCTTACAAAGGGTTCTTGGATATCTTCATTAGGCATAGGAAGTGGCTCAATATCCTCGGGATTATTGAGTGGGCTTGGATCAAGTGTCAAGTTGAGGATTCCTTCAGTATCTGTAATCATGAGGTCAAAGGGGGTCAACATGTCTTGGAAAGGACCATTGCTAGACCTTGGTGAAAGATTTTGATCATGCTTTGGAATAAATTCTTGAGATATGTCCTCTAACTCATAAGGCAATGTAGAGACATTTTCAATATGATCATTGGTTGATGGATCGTAGATTATGTCAAGGGGATCAAATAATTCTAACACTCCTTGAAATAGATCGCTAAAAAGTGTCTCTTGATGTATGGCGAGTTGATCATCAAATGGGGTGGAAACATCTTCAAGGTGCTCATTGATGGAGAGGTCTTGATCATTTTTTTCAACAATTGTGGTGGAGGGATTTTCAATGTCTTCAACCATAGGGTCAAATGATGTTGACATTTCTTGAATTAGATCATTGTTGGGTATTGTTGGTGGATTTTGATCATGATTGAAAAGTGTCTCTTGATGTATGTTAATTTGATCATTGGATGAGGTGGAAACATCTTTAAGGGATAGATCTTGATCATTGTCCCCAATAGTGATTATCTTTTGATCAATAAGGTCTTGGATGATATTTTTGAGTCGAATACAACTTGATGTTGTGTGTCCCTTTGTTTTGTGGAAATCACAATGGTGCTCCTTGTTATACCCTGGTAGTTTAACTAGGGGTTCTTGATAGTTCCCATAGATGGGGAGCTTGATGAGATTTTCTTGTACCAATTGTTGCAGGACTGATTCGATTGGTCTCCCAAGTGGTGTGTATTTTCGTTTGTTACTTTGTGGGATTTTCACTTGACCTTGTGGTGATTGATTTTGGAGATGTGGTGATTGATCTTTGAAATGTGGAGATTTATCCTTGAGATGGGGTAATTGGGTTTGTTGTTGATGTTGATCTTGATATCTAACCTCTTGACATTGGAGATTTTGTTCTTGATGCGGTTGTGGACACAACTCAATGCTTTGATGTTATGGTTCAACCAAAGGAAGAGTGTACTGATTTTGGAGTGAAGATATCTCTTGGCTCAATAATTCAATTAGGTTGGCATGTGAAACAAACTATTCTAGTGAAATTTGATCTTGATTTTGAATTTGACTCCCTTGATTTGGCTTTTGTTCAAGCAAATTTGGGATGTACACTTGTGGTGTTTGCATGGGATCATGGACAAATTGATTTTGGACAATGTTCTAACTTGGTATGATGTTCTGATTTGGCATTATGGGTTGAAATTGAACATTGTTGATGTTGGGAATCAAATTGCCTTGATTTAGGTATTTTTGATTTTGCATGGTGTTACCTTGACTTGGAGTCGTTAACATCTTGTTTGGACTTTGAATAATATTTGTATGATTTGCAAATATATCCATCCCAAAGTTTACCAAGTTTGGATTCAAAATTTTCATGTTTTGTAAAGCCGTACTTGGTACATTCACATTCGGCATGTAGGGATTTGATGGGATGATGTTGTTTTTTTAAAGGCTCATGCATTGAGTGTTTGGTTGATAGATTTGTAGGTTTGGACTTGGATTTAAATCTACCATCAGGAAAGGTGTTCCAAAATTTTGACTAGGCATACTCACATTTGTTGTACAATTGAGGTTTGTAGGAGATAATGATCCCATGTATGGATTGTATAAATGTGAGTTTTGAAAATCAATTGGCATTGTGAGGCTTTGATAATTTGGTTGGTTTAGATCGCTTATGATGTATGGATCAAATTTATATTCCATGTTATTGTGTTTTTTCTTTGTTGCAAACGTGACCTCTTAGGTGTTTAGGACCAATGATGAGATGAAGGATGAAAGGGGTGAATGATATGGGTGTTGTTTTTCTTAGGAACTTTGGATCAATGCTAGACTTTAGGATTTGATTTTGATTGGTTTTGATTGGATTTGGATAATGGACTTGTAAACCATAAGATGTTAGATGTGATATTAGGATGAACTTGTTCAAAGGATTTCTAATTCAATTAAATGTATGAGAAAGGATGCATTCCCATACACCTAACTAAATAATGTGATTTTGATTTTGATGATTTTCCCCAGTCTAGAATGATGTTTCCAAAGTTCTAAAATTGTTTGGTGGGATGGGATGATAAATGTTTGAAATGGATGAAGTGTTTGATTTTGATCCTAAATGAACCTAAGAAGGACTTGTTTACAAGGCCAAGGTTTTGAAGAACATGCTTTTCCCTTCAAACCAAAAGATCAATGTTGGCTGAAAAGACCATAAGACAAAAGATACACAAGCACATGTGTGGGGTTCAATTGATTTCATCTTGATTAGTGAATTGATTTTACCACAAACACTTCTTTGATTAGGTTTTCCAAACTAGATGTCCAATGTTCTAATTTCTTCAAATCCCACAAAGTATGTTATGTGGAAATTTGATGAATCCAAGGCAAGGGTTACCTATTGTTGATCTTTAGTAGGTAAATTGAGATGTAAGTTCAAGTGTTTAGAAACCTCTAAGGATGTGAATCCCAAGGGAAAGAAATAACACATGAATTTGGTCAATTGTATTTGCCTCCTAAAGGGTTTGAAATTTTGATGAGGATGTTAAGTGTTTGTTTTAAATGTTTTTGAACAAGCAAAGTGTTTTGACTCATAAGCAATATAACATCCTAGCTCAATTGGTATGTTTTTCTTGGTGGGCTTGCCTCATGCCCTTCGTAGTAGAAGAGATGATTTTACATGCAGCCAAGGAAAGAGTATAAAGGTATGTTAAGAATGAAGTCTTAACCTCTATACTTTAACCAAGATTAGACATGGCAAGTAACTTCTTGGAATCTAAGTTCCAATGCACCACTTTGATAAACTCGTTGGATGGACTAGTTGGTTACTACAAGCAAGGGTTTTAGTTCATACTTTCTGTTCATGGAGATTGACCCATACAGCGAGAGTCCCTTTTCAGATCCATGTCATCAGAGCCAACCGCGTGATATTGGTGTTTACTCCAATACCCATGTTTATATCCTGGTTGGAAATACTCTTGGCTTTAGAGTGTTACCGGTTGAGTCGTTCCCTTGGGTGAGTACTTTATCCCCAAGGTAGGCCCTCTAAGATTAAAAAAAGTGAGTAAAGACAATATTCGTAACTTGATCAATCTTTGTTTGCAACACAAAGAGAGAGAGTGTGTGCAATAATGCTCTACTCACACTCGCACAATGTTTTGTTCAATTTTTAAACCCAAAATTAAGTGTGGAGGTGATTACTTTATCTCAACCTAAGATCACAAAAAAGGCCTTTTGATTCTCAATATCGCTATAAAGCGTTAGAGAAGCGCATACGTCCTTTTTCGATGATGTTAGTTTAAGTAAGCAATCACAAAACAAAGTTGCACTTGTTCATTTTAAGTCCACAAAGCAATTGTGAGTTCTTTTTAAAGCACCAAAGGATAAATGAGAGTTGTTTTGTTCAATTTTTAATCCCAAAAACAAACTTTAGTAGATTTGAGTCCTAATGTTCATTTTAAACCCTTTGTAGCAAAAATTGAAAGATTCTTTTTAGAGCCCTAATGAAATTAGTAGATTCTAAAAGCTTGAAAGATAGCAAATCCTTAGAAGAGGGATTATAATTTCTTCCCAAAGTGTTTAAAAAAAATTCTTACAATGATGTGATAATGCTTTTTCTTTGACTTCCATGGTCCCTTATCCTTTTTAACAAGCTTAGAAGCTTCCAGATTAGGGTTCTACAAAGTCAGTTTTTTTTCCTTTTTGATTGATTTTTCCTTTTTCAATGACGATGCGAAAAAGTAGGATACATGTCGGGGTGTATAGTATAGCATGATCAGTTTCCACATACCAACACATTGCCTCTTCTTGACCTATGGATCTCATGACTCTCAAAGGTGCCTCAAAATTTTGAACTTGGATGCCAACTCTTAACTCCATTGTGGGTCTTGCTCTATGGGGAACTAACTGTGGATCACCTCACCTTCCCTGCTATTCCAAATATTTCTGAAGAGACTCATCCATCGAATCTATAGACTACAACCCCTTTGTCTCCCCTCGAGCCCTTAGGTGCAAAATTACTAAGTGAAATAGATTTGTAGGTTTTCCTTTGTGGGCCGCTCTCTATGGCCCGCCGTTATCTGACCATCATCCACAAATGGGCGTGCTCAACCTACCTTCCACATGGCAGAGCTCAAGCTCCCATCCACCATTTGCACTGCTCTAAATGAAATGATCCCTATCAAGGTGCCATGCAAACCTGAGGGTGTGGGCTGCCCTTTGCAGGTTCCCATCCCATCTCCGTCGTCAATGAATAGCCATCTGACAGTGACCTTCCACTAACCGTTACTTGCATATTCCAAAGAGACCTAAAGTTGAAGGATTGAACTCAACTCATCCTAGCTACATGCGGACCCTATCGTGCAGGATTCCCCTTGTGAGTCTCAGTCCTGTGAACACTATTTTGAAATGATTGAGCTTAAACATCCAAGACTCCCTCTACTTCTGCATGCCTCATGCCCGCATAGGAAAAGTGATCAAACAAATGCCTCCAAGGGCCTCATGAACGATTGCCTCATGTGATGAAATGCCTTTGATCCTTGATTGACCTCCAAGTTCCAATGTAGAATTCTGAGTGTGGGTGGTTGTCTTCAGGCTGTCATTCTCCCAGTCCCATTTTTTCTTCTTCCTCCTCCAAACAGCTACCAGCCTAGGAAAACCCACATCCTTGGGCCCACATTGCTATAATTGACCTGAATAAATTACAAACGATGAATGTTAATGAATTTTATGATCCTTGAGAGATGAATTACTAAATCTAACCTTTTTTTTGTAGGATTTCACTAACATTTCTCGATCTTATACTAATATGCTTATTTCATCCTTGTTTGCAGGATTTATGGAATCTGTTGTGGGACCATCGGGGGTTGCTGCAAAGAGAGAGAAAGGGAAGACGCCTACTAAGGTACCAAGAGGGAAAGAAGAGAAGGAATAGATGAAGTATCAATTCTATGAGGTTGAAATCACCTCCAAGGTCACCTCTTTATGGGATTTAGTATCTGACACCAAGTTGGGACATGTGAACATAGATGAGTTCTAGCAGAGACTCACGAGTAAACTCATAACTGAGAATGCTTAGAGGATTAGGAAAAGTGGTCTCGCTAAAGCAGACAACTTCCCACCTACACTTGTTGCACCAGATTTAGTAATGGCATGTAGAGAGACCTACCATGGGGGTAGAAGAAAAATCATAGATCACGAAGGTAGGGTGCTAGCAGATCTATCTTCCCATTCCATAAGAAAAAATTTCCACATACTGACATTTGACCCTATGGAGGAAACAAAAAAGGATATGTTGAAAACATGTGGAAGACCAACCCCCTGGGATGTAAAAAGATTATTAACCAACATTGGTTGAAAGAAAAGAGGTGTAGTGCTACCAAGGTACCACAAGAACTGTTCAGAAGTGACTTTCATGAAGAGTACCATGATCTGGTTACTCTATTAAGAAAAGTAATGGGCCTCCCTAGTGCAGCCTTCTTTCAAGAGTGGATGTTTTATTTTATTGAAGAAATCATTCGTGGAGAAACAAAATTCCATTGGGCCAAGATTATTAGGAAAAACCTACATGCATAGTTCATTGTCATGAAGAAAACATCAAAATTCTACATGACCTCTTATCTAGTCTACCTCCTAGCATAGTCGTTCCCATACAAAGGCCTCTTCATCAACCCAAATCCAAGTTTGGGAAGGGAACTCAATGTATATGACCAATACTTACAACTAAAATATAGGAACTTCAAGAGGGACTACCAAAGAGTGAATGATGCCTTCATAGGGCATATTATTAGACTCTTGGGGGGAGATTTTGCATTCATTCAGAGGTTCGGGTTATTTTTTATTCAATTCCTAAAGTTAACAAACATTAGAACAAAAGGATTCTCTAAAAGGCCTTACAGGCTGCCTCGGTATTCTAATGGCTGGATGATCCTACTAGAAGTTACTAGGAAATTACAAAATGCTCATACTTTGTTAAGTGATAAACACTAGGCAAGAATTCCATATCCCCTTACTTTCAGATAAGGAATGTATGCACTCCCTACTGCCCAATGTGTCGAATACTCAGAGAAAGAGATAGTAGAGTACAATTTGGATCTCTACACAACTTGACCCAAAATGGATCCCTATGGAAAACTAAATAAGTTTGTCAAGAGACAATACACTCACTTGCCTCACATAGAATATGTTTGGGAAAACTTCCAGGATGATAATCAAGTGAGAATGAGGCACCATATGCAAATGACCGCACCATTTGTAAAGGCAATAAAGCTATTCCTAGTGCCCAATCAAGTTGTAGAGGAGGAGGACACCCTCATTGACCCAAGATTTGATGTCGTTGACAACCTGCCACTGCCCCTAATAGACTAGAGTGAAGAAGGGGTCAATGACCTCGACATTATAACCAAGCCTATTGAAATAAGAACAAGACAATGGGTTTACACCCAAGTTACTCAGCTTAAGTTACAAGGAGCTATATTAACATATGGAAAGCTCGAAGTTGAGCTCAAAAGTGAAAAAGATAGTGGGGCTACTGTTGTCCTAGTTGAAGAGGCTCCCAAATCTCCTCCATTAATAAGATCAAGGAAGAGGAAAGATGTGTCTGAGGGCTATCCCAAAGAAAAGGTTTATACGTGGAAGGCTTTAGTGGGAGAACCCTCAAAGAAAGCAAAGAAGTCAAGAGGATTCAACGAAATTCCTACTATTGAGGAGGATCCTCAACATGAGGGAGAGGAAGAAGCTAAGTAACCAAAGTCACCACTTGCTACCTCTGCTCCTATTGTCACTATTGTTGTGGATACCCCTCCACCTCTTGCATCTCAGACACTGCCTATTTGCTCTCTTCCTATTGTGGACATCTCATTCCACCTTGCTTCCTCTTCGCTAACAACCCAAATCACGACATTAGGCTCCTCCTTAGATACAATATCCCCATTGTCATCTGCTTTGCTACCCACACAACTTCCTACCCCCTCCACCATAGTATCTTTAATTTCCACAACCACTATGCCTAATCTCCCCTTGCCTAATGCCTTTGCTAAATGCATGCATGGAGTACCCATAGAGCTCTTGGGAGTAATATTGAATCCCATTGTCCAAGCTTTGATGGCTTAATTTTTGTTGGCCTGCCTATCCCTCCACCACTCATAGAGCCACCAAATATGGAGGAAACTATGAAAATATCAAAATAAATAGAGAAACAATAGAGGGAAGTTGCTATGGGAATAATGGAGGAATTGGAGGATCCTTTCAAGGATGAATACTTTGAGCACCCTGAGGTTGGAATGGGCATGAGTGTGGATAAGATGGAAATTGATGAAGAAAAGTCACAATATTCAAAGGAGGACACTGAAGTCCTCAGTGCAAGGTACATCATAGAGACCTATGACAAGGAGTTTGAAGAGGATCTATCTCAATAGCTTAGGGATGTCAGAGAAGAGGTTAAAACTGAGAAGCAGCTTCCTGGAGAAGAATGAGACACTAAAGTTAATGTGGAAGTACTCGAAGAGCCTCCATTGGTTGGGAAAGAAAAAGGCCATGTTTGAGAAGAGGAGATACCACCAAAAAAGGAAGAAGGAGAGAAAGAAGAAAAGAAAGAAGAAGATTCTCTCGAGAAGATTCCTGAGCTGGAACACCATGAAGGGCTTGAACAAGAAATAGAAAGGGCATCTACAAAGGAAGGTGTCACTAAAGAGCATGTGATAGTCACTAAGTCAGAAGAGGACAAAGAATATATTGATTCAATACTTAGAAGAAGAAGAAGAAAGAGTCGAACGAGAAGCCCTAGACTGAAAGAAAAGCAGCCCCAACTTGAGCAAAAAGAGGAAGGTGATCATGAATCACTAAAGGGGGAAACTAAAATGCCTGATTGGTTGGAGAAGCAACTACAAAAGAAAACTCCAGTCCTCATTGATCTAAAGTCCCAAATCAAGGCCATCCTCGCTAGGGCACAAATGAAGACCAAGAAGGAAAAGAAGCCAAGAGTCAGATCCAATATCACAATTGATGCTTCAGGATCTAGAACCATGTAAATAGCCACCTTGGTGAATGACAAAGGAGAGGCGATCAACTACAACATCTACACCATTAACTTGGCATTGCTATGAGAGAGAAGAAGATAGGTGAATTCTAGAGATCAGTAGCCATTATGGTCGAGAAGATGAACAAGGATCAATCCTCTAAGGAGGAACTAAAGGTAGAAGTGGTGGACCTTAGCTCCTACATCTAGAAATGGACTTCCCTGGAAGAAGAAGCCCCATCTACATCCTTTGTTCCCCTACTCATCTCTCAATAAGAACTCTCCAAGATGGAGAAAATGAATAATTGGACCAAGGCTATTGCAAATTGGTTCAAACAGGAGCTCTAAAATGGTGATATGGGCATAGGTCATAATGTTTTAATGGCCAATAAGTTCCCAGAAATGGAGAAGTAGCTAGGGGGCATGGAGAGGGTCTACCATCGCTTCACCAAGTTGTATAGAATTACCTATCCTAAGCTCAAGACCATCCTCAAGATGCCCAAGAAGACATGGAAAAAGGAACTGGCCCTTGCCAAGGATTATCATTGGTTGGTAGAGACGTGGAAGATGGGCCTGGACCACAGGAGGGATGTCCTAGAAAGAGTGCTACATGAAGTTAAGCTTGACCTCGAATGGGTTAAAGAGCATAGGATAGACATCGAGGAGTATCTAAAGCAAATGATAGATTATGATATGCCTATTGTAGAACTGGACCTAGAGAAGATTAGGTTGTACTTCCACAAGAAGATGGAGCAGGGAGCAATAGATTCGCTAATGTTGGATTTCATGGAATTTTGCTTCTAGAGCCTTCATTCAGTTAGAATAGGTGATCAAGGCCACACCAAAGTTCACAAAGAACTAGGAGCTAATCATGGGTAGATCCAAGAAGCTGACCTTCCAAGTGCTTCAATTTGATATTATGGAGTGGAATAAGCTCCAGGCACTGATTGGTGAAATTGTGGAGTATGCCACTATTCATAAGAATGAGAGAAATCCTATAATAGATGATGAGTTATTGGCAGTATAAGCTAAGAACAGAAGGTAGTCACTAGAAGACAAAACTGATACAGTTTTAGGGCACTATAGGACAAAATAGGGAAAATGAGAAAATTATATTTTATATTAGTAAATATTGGGGGTAGGTGAAACCCTAATGTAAAATAAATCTTGGCCACACAATGAGAGTAAATCCTGGCCATTCATTTCACTTTTAGAAAACTATAAATAGGGGGTCTCCTCTCATTTTCAAGAGATATTTGAGTTGTTGTAGAGACATGCTACAAAAATTTTAATAGAGTTTCATTTCTTTTGGTGGATTCTTGGGTTTCTCTCGTGTTGCATGATTCTTCTCCTCAAATTTGATAGATTTAGTTTGCTTTAGCTTGCTATTCTAAATGTTTTCAAGTAGTTTTAGTAGTTTAGTTGATGTTGTTCATTGATCTTGAAGAATGCTATTGTGTTGATGCTCTCCACATTTATGCTTTTTGCTGCTTATTGATGATAAACAATAATGTAAAGATAGTCTAAACACTAATTCATTGTTGCACTTAAGTTTCATCTTTTATTCATTTTTTATGGTGAATGAACAATTGAAAAACCTTCAAACCTTAGAAGATAGCACTAGTTTCATGAGACTGTATGATGATTGGTTGAGTGGAACTCAGTTATAAGAGGGTTGTCCACTATAACATCCTCCATTATCACTATTCATTAGTAGTTGTAGATCTAGGACCTCTTACCTCCCTCTTTCCTTTTGACATTTCTTTGAAATAGTAGTTTAGGAAAAGTTCCAACATCTATTGAAGAACTCTTTCTTTCAAAAGTATAAGATTCTAGTCAGCCCTTCTGAATTATATCAGCAATTCATGTCCATTCGAAGGGAAGTCAACAAACCAATCAACCCCTTCAATGAATGATTTCATCGTGCATACATGAGATTGCAATCTCCATACATGGTTGATGATGCCTCTACTCAGTTGGTTTATTATGTTTCCCTAGACAACCTCACAATAGTACTAGTAAAATGAATGTGCCCACCACCCACTAGGATGGTAGATACTTACGTTGAGGTTGCCATAGCAAGTACTAATTTGGGATAGAATATTTTTGGTTCACTACTTCCCTTGGGACTAGTAGCTCATCTAATGCAAATCGAAGGACTCACCCAAGCCTTGGCACATCAAATGCCAATCATGAACCAAGTTCCTCAATTCCCAATGGTGCCTCATCTGGGATAGGCATTGAATCAGACACCTCTCATGCCTCACTACTTGCAACCACAACAACAACAAGTTTATCCTCAACAATCTCAAGTACCCATATACTTGCAAGGACTTGAATTCCCATCCATTCAGTAGAATCAACTAGCAGTGCAACTAGTCTTTCTCTAGAATCAAGCACCATAGCCAAACAATGCAAGGAAGGATTATATAGATGAATTGATAGAGATGATTAAGAAGATGTCAACAAAGATGACAAACTTAAGGAATGAAAACAACTAGCTACAAGCTTCCCAATGAAGCATCTAGGACAACCTCAATTGGGATAATAGAGACAACCATGATGTGGGTGCCCCTTCCAGATAGAATTATGAAAGAGGACAAAATTCTAATAAAAGCTTCGAAAGGAGGCCTTCATAGAGATAAAACTAGACATAGAATACAAGGCCAAACAATGGAATTCCTACTCCTCTTGATTAGCCAACCAACATAGACAAAACAACAAGTCGAGTATACCTAGCAGAGGAAACCTTGTCTAGATGGTGTTGAATCCACAAAACAAATAGGAATTTTGAATTGGATTTCCCTAAATTCCAAAAAGCCACAGAAATTTTTCAAGTGGAGGTTCAAAATGTTGTAGATGGTGCAGGCTCCAAAGCAAAAGTCCCATCCAAACCGTACAATTCCTCGGTGCTCGTGGTCAATTAGGCCCCATTCCTGTGAAGTGAAAGCAATGCATCTAAAAAGGAAACAGTTGCCCCAAAGGACGAAGAAGTTAAAGAAGTAAGTAACAAATAATCTTTGTCTCAACTTTTTACTTCAATAGATAAGGGTCTAGTAGATGAAGAGTAGTCACACGAGGATGAAGTCCAAATGTTTCATCAAAGAGAAACTCATAATTTAAGGAATCGGCAAGTAGGTGACCCTTTTACAACCTCCATCCTACCTAATAACTTTGGTACTTTGCCTGACCTGAATGCTAGCAACAACCCAAGCTATCCTCATGTGCCCACTCAGTATTTCAACAAGAATATTCAATCAAATTATATCCAAAGCTAGCCTACTAGCTCCTCCCAAGGTAAATCCTTTGAGGCTGAAATTGAGCAAGTGAGTGAATATGTAGCCAAGGAATTCAAGAAGGTCAAGATCAAGTTGTTGGCCTTCAAATTACTTAAGGTTCCAATTATTAGGAATGCTTAATGGGACTTCCCCCTCTAGAACAATCCAAGAAGTGTCTTCCAAGAGATTATCCTTTGATGAATCACAAAATGAGCCCGTAATTAAAGAATCTTAGGGAGAAAATGGATGCACCCTCAAATCAGCAAACGAGAAAGCAACTAGCTAAGGAGAAAATCCAAGTGCCAACCAAGGATAAGTCTACTAAAAAAGATAAAAATCAAGTAGCCTAGGCAGACACACCTATGGGATTGTTCCAAGGGAAACTAGAAACACCGCCTTTCTTGACTACTATCAGGATATTTGGGAAGAACCTGTACAACTATTTGCTCAATTTAGGAGCATCGACCAATGGTATGCCTCTTGTTGTATGCAAGGCATTATGAATATTCCCTACTCCTACCCAATGGAAGGTGACACAACTAGATAAAATAGAAGTGAACATAGTTAGTGAGATCAATAGGATACCTATGCAGATCACTACCAACCCAAGGGTGCAAGAGGTCATCAATATTCAAGTTGCTGATATCCCAGACACATATGGCATAATATTAGGAAGAGACTTTACCCGAGTATTAAATGGTTATGTTGCAACCAACTTTTCACACTTATGGTTGCAACGAAAAGGGATGCCAAACCAGATTTGTATTGACCGGGAGCCACACATGAATTTTATGATCACAAAGTATACCAATAAAAATAAGGTGTTATTTGTTGAAACAGAACTGGGCAACTACTATCTTGTAGCTTATCAAGAAGATTCAGAGTCTCAAGAAGAGGAGGTGACTGAAGATGTCCTCCTTGTGTTGTGCAACCCTCCTGCTAACTTAACCTATGCACCCCAAAGCACAAAAATTCTAATTGAATCATATGATGAGGAATCTTATGAGTATAGAAATCTAGGATTATTAGATGGATTCCAAAATTTCATTAAAAAATGTGTGCAAGATCAGCTCAGCTTAGGGGGTAGAATGGATTTTCAAGAGATCCTATTATCTAGTTGGTGTTGAGTACATAATGTTTCCCACTTAGAATTTGAATGTTGCTAGTTCCAAATAGTAGTTGAGCATATAAGGGGATAGGTCACATCAAAGGAGGAAATACAAATGGGACGGTAGAATAAAAAATGCACTAAACCTGTGCCCTTTCCCAACAATGCTGAAGCAAATGTCTGACCAAGAGAAGAAGTTTGTTGTATTGGTTCTTGGTGCAAGAGCACCTACACCACAATATCATTTTTGATCATTTGAGTGAGTAAGGTGACAATTTTTTGAGGTTTTTTCTTTAATAAGATCTAATAAGATCAGTAATCATGTATTAAGAGGAGTCTTTAGGTTTAAGAGTCATAAGGCATGGAAATCCAAACTTGTCCTAAATGTTGCTTTGTAGCATTTGAAGGAAAAATTAGTAAATTTGTTTAGGGATAAGCAATAATAGTGTTTTGAACACGTAATAATGCTATTTCAAGCCACTAGTGAGGTCTTAGTGAAGTTAGAGTGAAAAAAAGTGCAGGCATTTCATTATGAGACATAGTATTGTGTAAATGTTTGTAATTTGGCCTTCAACGGTCATTAAGGTTACAAAAGTTAGTTATAGTGGTGGTTAGAGGCATTTGGAAGTTTGATTTAAATGCATAGAAATGTACTTAATGACTTCAAGGGTTCAAGACAAGGACTTTTGAAGGAGTTTTCTTTGAATCAATAAAGTTTTCAATTGCTCAGTTTTAGATTTTACTATTTTTCCTATGTTTTCTACCTGTGCATAGGCCATACAAGCATTTTTTGTATCAAAAAATTATGTAGGATTATTGATAAATGTCTTAACATTATTTTGACTCCTTAATAAGGGTTCCTTCATTCATTTTTGGGCCTTAAATATCAGGTTTTCCTTTAATGGGTTCCTGAATAGGGGTATAAGGGTTTTGTAGTTTTAGTGACTTGAATCTCATTCCACCTATTGTATACCAATGTGACTTGGTGGCATAAGTTGGAATAGCATAGGAAATTATTCCTAGGAGTTGGAGGCGTATATTATTGGGTTCTTGGCTTGAATAATGAGAGTAAGGGCTGAAAATGGTGTGTTTTCCAAAGGAATTTGGTGGGTCAGACCTATGAAGTTGCAAACCCATGTTAATTTTGAACAAGTGAAGGTTCCTAAATCATGAGAGGAGTAATTTATAGATATCTGAGTAGTTGGTGTGTTCTAGAAAGGTTGGGAAAGTAAATAAACAATAAGGGAGCCCCAAAACCCTAGTTTCTTGAGTTTTTAGGAGGGTTTTTGGATTTGAAGTTTGGTTGTGCACGTGGAGGTCTAAAACTTGGAAAATAACTTTTTTTGAATCATTTACCAATAATTTTTTTTGGTTTGGGAGTCTGGAGTGGAGATTAAAGAGGGGTCTCTTTGGAAAAGTGGCCTAATTAAAGTCCTAAAACTGTGAAATTGTTGATTTTGAAACCTTTGATCCAAAAGAGTGATATTTGGGTATTTGATATGTTGAATGAATCTAAAATGGGTCCTTGATTCTATGATTTATTTCTTAGTTGTTTTGGAAGGATTTTGCCAAAAGGCTGAAAAAATGGTTTCCCTATACTACAAGGAGTGCTAGTGTTAAAAGGTGAGTTTTTGAAGGTTATGTTGAATCTGACTTTGAGATTGCATTTAAATGGCTAAATTGTCATCATTGGAATGTTGAGGAACCTTTTTAGGGCCTTGGTGGAGGTATGTAGTTGTTTTCTAAAATTGAAGGGTTGAGACCCTTGAGGGTGAGTTGATGCCTGGCAGATTGAAGGTGTTTTCAAGAAGAGTTCATTATTTTATTTTTTTGACACTAGTTTGTTGTGAGTTAATATTCACCTTAGATCTACATTAGAGTGGTATCAAAGCAAGGTAGTAGATCTTGTGTTATTGATTGATTAGTTTTGCAGGTTGGTTAAGAGATAGGATTGAGAGGATGCCTCCTAAGGGGAGTGTTGTTTCAAGAAAAATGGATGAACATGCTAAAAAATTAGAGGCCTTGCAGAAGAAGATGGCTACATGGGAAGCAAAGCACAAAGGAGAAGAAGATGAAAGTGCTTATGAAGAAGAGACTTCTAGTGAAGAAGAGGAATTGGATCCAGATGATTTGAGAATGGCGAAGCTTTTGAAGGTTGTGAAGAAGGATGGTCATGGAAAGATAGATGTGCCTATGTGTTGTGCAGTTTTCGCACACACGCCCCACTTGGGGAGGGGACCCTCTTTTTTCTGGTGTCTTTGACCTTTGATTTTATTGGATATATCATTTTGGGGTCTTGACATGTTGGTCTTGCTTGCTTGGACCCTTCCTTGAGGTTAGAATTGATTGAAATTGAGTTTTGGGCCAAGTCCGGATTTTCACCTGGATCCGGGATTTTCCACCTCTAGCGGATTCTTCCAGCCCTGGTTCCTTGTCTGTTTCTGGCAGGATTCTCCGATTCTGGGTTTCTGCCTGACTTCGAGATTTTTCGGACTTGTCGGATTTTCCCGGATTCTATCAAAATCCCGATCTTCCTGATTTCCCCGGTTTCTGCATTTCCGTGGAATCCGCGTTTCCACGCATTTTGGGATTCTCCAAAATTCTGCTTGGGGTTCGGGTTTCCAGACTTGTCAGAAATGTCTTATCGCGCATTAATGGTTGAGGTACCTTTACTTAGACGGGTATAAGGTCGAATTTAGGGCATTTTCTGATTCATTCTAACTCCATTGCTTCCTTGCTGACTGCTCTGGTGATTGAGATTTTCATTTGAGCTTTGAGGGATTGATCCTGCTTTGTTTGCGTGAGGATTTCTTGAGTGCTAGTGCCGATATTTTTACCTCCTGAGCGTGTTCGTTGCGTGGTTGATTTTTTAAGCTTGAATTCCGTCCGCCTTGATCCATGGTATGTATCCATTGCCCTTCCGTTTGCTTACAAGATGATTTGGGGTTTTCTTGCACTGGGTATTGTTAAATTTGGGTCGGCCCTTGATTTGATTTTGATTTTGTATTTATAGAGTCGGGGTCCATCCCGTTTTTATTATGGAACCCCATTATCCATGCCCTGTGAGCTCCATTTGTCCGTTGGATTGCATATTTATCCTTTAGGTGGCATTTTGGGTCGGATTGCTTGTTTGTTTCGGGCGCGAAATGTGTTATCATGCGAAATTAAGGTTTCCCTTGGTGTTTGGCCCAGAACGATGATTTTATTTTATGCTTGAGTGACTTTTGTTCCATGTCATGTTGGCTTCCCGTCCTGCAAAGATTAGAGGGCTTTTAGGTAAATCCTGAACCGATATTTTGAACCCTAAAGCTTGCTCTGGTTTTAATGGCGGAGAGTTGGTCATTCGATTTAGGGCACCATTATTTTAACATGGGGATCCATCCTTTGAGGGCTTTTGAGAGTTGGAATCCTTTGCATACTTGAGATTGTTGATTATTGCTAGTTCCGGGATCATTTGAGCTCAGGTAGTGGAGATCTCGCGGTCGTTCGAGTCTTGGTGCATGTTTTGCCATTTTTCGAGTTTTCGGGACCGTCGCAGAATTTCGTTGCTCCCGGATTTTTCCGGTTGGGGCTTATTCCACGGGTTGGGGTTATTCCCGGTACATTTAGGCTGTTCGATAAAATCCATCCCATCTGGTTTTTTCCTGATTTCCTGTCTGGCTCCGTTCTTTTGACATTTCGATGATAGGATTGATGGAATGAGTGTCTAATGTTTATTTCTTGTTGCCAATAAATGCATTTAATGATCATCCTTTGATTTTCCATGTGCATTAATGATTATTCGACTAATGATGATTTGGTAGCAGGAATCCGTCTGGGTCGGATTTCTCCGAAATTCTGCCTCGACGGTATTTTCGCGGATTGTCTGATTTCTCCGGATCTCGAAGGATTGGCAGTTAGCAACAAATTTTGAAGGATTTATATGATGTGTGCTAACCCTTTGGATTGATATGAGCTTAATAATTGGATTCTAATGACAATTCTTGAATGTACAGGCTGAATCAAGCAAGGCTACTGCTGGGAAGCCCAAAGGTGGTGCAGGGGCATCTTCAATTTCTGAGACAGAACGGTTGAGACTAGACATGAAGAGCCAGGTCCCTGAAAGTAGGATATCTTCCATGTGGGCTGATGTATCTGATACCAATGTCGGTGCCTGGCGCTATGAGGAGTTCAAGCAAAGAACGGCTGAGAAGGATCAGTCAGCCTTGAGACAAGGAATGATGAACTCGGGATTGGTACATGTGGCAGGGTTCCCTCCAGCGGTTCAGTGCTACGAATTGATTCTTGAATGTGCCTGACAATACGCTTTTGATACACAGATGGTGGTCAGCACTTAGGGATGATTCTTGGTCAACTTCAATCCGGCCTCCATTGCCCGGGCCTTCAGCATGCCGGATCTCCCCTCGGTCTGTGCTTTAAACATTGACACTGCCCGAACATACTATGAGAATGAGCCAGTTAAGGCTCAGCAGATCATCAACTCATGGCTGGAGAAGCCAAAATCTCACCATTCCAAATTGCCTAAACAGTTGTATAGGGTGAAATTCAGGCCGGATATCTATGATGCCATCACACTGTTGAGCAGGGTGGCCGGATTGAGAACTGCCGGAGTATTGGAGAATTGGATGGTCCACGTGATCACCAAGATGAGTCAGGGGACAAATTATCACTGGGCAGGACTCATTAGTGCAGAGATAGACAAACAACTGAGAAATGTCCTGGAGGCAAAGAAGTTCACCATGTCCTCCTACATCATGTATGTGCTGGCCATCTCCTATCCCTACAAAGGACTGACTCCGATGGGAACTATTGGGCAGGATCTCATCTATGAAATCTATCTGGAGCTGCATTTGGGACATAAAGATTACAGGAGGGCCAATGATGCATTCACAATGAACATTACCTGGACACTTCAAAATGCGGAGCACATCAGATTATCCGATGGGGCTAAGGGGCTGATCAAGAATTACAGAGCATGGTTTATCCAGTTCCCTACCTTCACATACCTCCGGATTGATGGATGCCCAGCTGCTCCTTACAGGTTGCCCCGGTATCCTACTGACCATTTGGTGCTGCTAGAGGTTGTATGACAAATTTGTGAGTTTGATGCAGTGGTGAAGAGGGAAAAGCATAAGACTAGTTTTGGAGGAGACTTCCCCCTTGGGATTGGAGTGGGAGAAATGTGCCCGTCTATCCAATCAGCTCATACTGCAGGAGAGGAGTTGGCAGCCTATGGATTCTCTTTCCATTCGAAGAGAATGAACTTTGACATAACCGGAGAGGCACAGAAGAGGGCTACCCAGGAATTTAGGCATAAGGAGGACCTGGAGGACTACTAGGTCAATATCAAGGATGACCTTGATGCGAGGAAGAGGAGGTATTCCCGACTGCCTATGGAGGCAATTAGACAATATAATGTGAAGCTGATCCCGGATTAGCTGGATGATGAAGGAAAATTGGTTCAAGACCATGTTTACGAGCCCATAAAGGACAGGTCAGTTGCAGACATTGATTGGAGTGAGCCTGAGGTGACAGAGTTGGAGGACTTGATGACTCCTGTGTTGAGATTCACCTTTTCTTGGATTACGCATAAAGTCTAGGTATTGGAGAATGCCAAGGTGCCCTGTACCTTTGATTTGATGGGGAATCTCAACCCCATGTCCACTTCTGAAGAATTCGGGGAGGAGGAGGACCCTAAAGGGAAAACGGCTAAAACCTCGCCATTCAAGATTAAAGTCAGAGGTCCTAAGGGAACTGAACCTGCAACGAAGAGGAAACCAATTGGCAAGCGCAGGTGGAAGACTCTGACAATTAGCAAGTCCTCGGATGAGGAAGAAATAGAGAAAGCTGAAGAGGAGGATGCCCCTCCACCGCCTAAGAAAGCTAGAACTGCAAGGGTGGCAAAGAAGAAGGATCATGCCACTTCAGAGGATGAACCTCCAATTGTTGATGTAGAGAGCTCCAGAGGGGAAAATACCAAAGTATATACTCATAAATCAAGAACCCCTTCTCCCAAGGATGTTGCACAGCCAAAGGACTCCCTGCTAGCATTACCAGTTGAAGAGTAAGATAAGCCTGTTTCTCCTCCACAGAGCATACCAGAACCGGAGAATCCGGATGAACAAGAAATTAGTGGAGAAGCAGAACCGTTCAAAGAAGGAACATTTTTCAGTGGGGCTGCCGAGCTCGAGGTGGAAACAGAAGAAAGGCATACTTCTCCCCTGGTACAATATGAGGATTCTCCGGAGAGTGATAAGGGCTGCGGATCACTAGAACCGGAGGAAAGCATCCCTGCCAGGACTCCATCACTGGTGCTTCCAGAATTGGGACTTGAGGAGGCTGATCAAGGCAAGCAGAGTCCAGAGAAAGAAGATGACAAAGCCACGGCTGAGGAGGAGGTCGAGGTGGCAGCCGCAGAAGGGGAGAAAGTGACAGAAGATCCAGGAGAAACTCATACAGAAGGAATCTGGACTGACCCTATAGCCCCGGACTGGCTAGAGAGAGAACTTGCAAAGAAGAAACAGGTGATTGTTGAAGACACTCCTCTAGATTGGGATGAAATGTTATCTCAGATCGGCAAAGGGAAGAAGAAGAAGGTTGCAAGGGTGATTTCCTGGGTGGAAAGGGATGAGGTGCATAACCGGGTAGTCCACATCGCCACCCCTACTGCAGATAAAACAAGAGATGAGGTAACAGGCTAGGATTACAATGTTCAAACTATTAACCTTGGGCCGGCCTCCTTGGAGCAGGATATTGAGGAATTTGAAGGGTCGAGTGCTATAATTGTTGACAGACTAAAGAAGGAGACCCAATCAAAATGAGAGCTGAAAAGAGAAAATGAAAGATTGAGGAAATGTCTGGAGGAGGTAATGAAGCCTCTACAGTCTCTCCATCCTTCCTCCTCTACTACTTCGGGATTTCTGCCTAAGGAGACAATCTCCGGAATTAAAAAAATGAAGGCCTCCGCTCAGGCTGCCACAGACTGGTTAATGGGTGTACAAACACAAGGGGATGAAGCTATCAAAGAGATCCTGTCTGTGGGCAAGGATGCAGTCCAGGAAAAGGAGCTATTAGAGAGCATCTTGTCTCAGGATAAGAAAGACATAGACCTCCTGCTGCAAAAATCAAGGACTATTCTAGGATATGGCAAGGATCAGTTGGGAAAAGATGGAATCCTTCCTTCTGCTAGATTGGATGAACCATGGGAGTGGTTCGAGGCATTGCAGATCAGGCAGGGAGGCCTGAAAAAGATACAAAAACGAAGGAAATCAATTGATGCTGACCTCACTGCAATCTATGATGGTTGCATTGCCTTCTTTGAGGTGATGACAGGGAGGAAGAAAATAGCTCCCAAATATTTGAGCTTGGATCAACTGAAAGAATGGTGGCATGAGGTTTATGCCCCAGAATCTGATGGAACTGTCACCTCTCATTTGCTTGATGATGCAGCTACATACTTGGCAATGATAGACAGGTACATGGCCAGCGGGAGGGACTGGAAGAAAACTGTTGAGCGGTCCAATGAAGGAATTGATTCAATTAAATGCCGACTCAGGGTTTTGCCATTGCCACCTATTTCTAAGCTGGATGGGATATTCTCGAAGGTCCAAGGGTCACCAGAGCAGAGGAAAGACAAAGGGAGTAGCAGTTAATGCTCTTTTCAAGATTTGTGCTTCCCTATTATTATAGGGCATGCATTGGACCGGACTTCCTTGGGGACTGTGCCTTGGCCGACTTGGATGATGGCATTAAATGTGTGCCTTAGTTTGTTTTCCTGGGCCGACCTGTTTTGGCGGTTTTGATTATTTTGTAAAATGTTTGGCTGGGCCGACATGTTTGGGGGGGAAATTTGAATTTGATAAATAGGAATTCTTGCCTCATTGTAAGAGTTAGACATTGGTTATAGACATAGCAAGACAATAATAGAGCAAGAGCTATAGTTAGATTATTTGAAGTTTCTTGAAGCAAACACTATATTCAGAACAGTTGAATTGTTGCAGCATTTTCTGGTGATTAATACAATTGAAGACATTGTGGTTATTCCTGGTGAAATCCTTTGTGTTATCTCATCTTGCATGGTTCCTTTGTTCTATCTTTTAAATTGCTTGAAGATTTAGGGTTTAATATTCAGAAATAAATTAGTTTGGTTGGATAAATGATGTTTGTGATCTCATATTTGGAATGTTGCTATCTCTGGTCTATACTCCCAGTAACTATCTGATTGTAGTAGGCTGGTAAAGTCAACCTGGACCGTTTATTCAAATGTGCTTAAGTTCGGTTGTAGATGCAAGTCTATGATTTGAAAATCTGTATTCCTCAGAAGATTGCACTATTCTTGTAAGATTGCCTTGTGGGTCGAACAGGAATTGGTTATTCGAGATAGGTCCATTCCAGATATATGTCATTTGCATTGCTTGTCCTTGTAGTAGTTCAGATTTTATTACTTCCTTGCATCCCTATCTTTTGTGATTTCTTTGTTATTCGGTTAGATCTAGGATTTTAAGATCATCATATTTTCAGATTTGATAAATTGAAAAGGTACAGTTTGCTTGTAGTAAGGTCTGATTGTGATTACCAGCAATTTCACATCTTATCTGAGTTGTTTTATGCATTGTTATGACCTAACACCCGAGAGACCTTGGGGTGATTTTCAGTGATTCGTTATTGAAAATAACCTTTCAAGAGAGATAGGATATCATATTCTGTCTAAGTTGTTGCTGTGTAGGAAACACCATCAACACTATGTATGGAGGAAAACTTGATAGTGAAGAGCTCCTGGACTAGATTGGGGCTATGGAAAGCTACTTTGATAGTGAAGATGTTGATGAAGGACTTAAGGTGAAGAGAGCCAAAATAATATTGAAGGGACATGCTTTGGTATGGTGGAATTATGTGCAAGAGGAAAGAGAGAGACAAGGAAAGGGAAAAATCACTTCATGGGAAAGGATAAAGGCTAAAATGAAAGGTAAATTTCTTCTTGTTGATTACAATGTTCAATTGCTTAAGAAATTGCAAAATCTTAGATAAAAAGATTTGGATGTACAAACATATACTGAAGAATTTTATAAGTTAAGCATAAGGACTAAACATGTGGAAGATGAAGATGAAATGGTTGCTAGGTACTTGAATGGTTTAAGGTACAACATCCAGGATGAGATCAACATTTTGGCACCTAAGTCAGTTGAGAAATTCTTTCAAATTTCCATGAGAGTAGAAGAGAAACTAAAGAGGAGACAAGAGAAGGTAGTAAGAGGTAGAGGAGGTACATCTAGGGGTAGAGGTACCTTTCCAACACAAAACAAATCCAAAGAATGCCAAGAAGATGCTGGAAAAGGTAAGGAACAAGGAACTGAGTTTAGAGGTGGATGGAGAGGTGGAAGAGGAAATTATAGAGGAAGAGATTCAAATGAATTTTCAAGGAGGTGCAATAAGTGTGGAGAGTTTGGTCACCTTTCTTTTAAGTGTCCTGACAAGTTTAGTACTGCTGCAACTGCTGCAAGTGTAAGTGAAAGAAAATGAGATAAAAGAGTTCAATATCTACAAGGAGATGAAGAAGAGAATGTGAGTTCATCAAGCAGACCTACAAATCTAGAAGTAGGAGAGGCACTTATGGTAAGAAGGACCTTGTTGCAAGGACAGAAGGAAGAAGATTTGAGCCAGAGAAGGAGTCTCTTTAGAACAAGAAGTAAATGCAAAGGTAAAGTGTGTCAAGTAGTAATTGATTCTGGTTCTCAAGATAATATGGTGTCTAGGGAGATGGTAGATAAGTTGAGTCTAGAAAATATTCCTCATGTAACACCCTATAAGGTTTCTTGGGTGAATGGTATCCAAAGTTCAGTAGTGAATGAGAAAGCTTATGTGGACTTTCAGATTGGGGAATACAAGGATAGGGTCCTATGTGATGTATTGCCAATGGATTGTTGCCATCTACTCTTGGGAAGACCATGGAATTTTAATAGGAAGTCTATGTATGATGGTTGGGAAAACACATACACCATTAGGAAAGATAATCAAAGCTTCAAGCTAAATCCTTTGTAGGGAAAAGAGAAGGAAAAAGGAAAAGCTAAGGTGGTAATCTTTGGAAGAAAATAGCCTATAAAGCTTGAGGGTGGTAAGGATAATTTATTCCTTGTTTTGGAGCATAGTTCTGATGTTAGAACAACAACAAGGACACCTACAAATGGTGTTGAAATAGTGGAAACTAAGGGAGTTACACCTATTGAGAAGAAGAGCCAGAGGTCTAACAAGGATGAAGTCCATGAACCATACTGGTATAGTGATGAAATGAGCATTGGGAATGAATTGGAGTAGGAATGTATTAGTAGGAATAGTGATCTTCCCTTTAGTGTCAAATAAACTTGTTAAAGATACAAAGGTACAAGGCTCTGATAGTACAGTTAGTACCATGCATTATAATCATGAAGAGATGATGGTAGGTGTTGCTAACACAAAGTGTCTAATCACAATGACAAAAGAGTAGATTATGCAGAGGACTCAACACAACAATAACCATGTAACTATACCCAAACCATCATGGTTGAAGATTAACTCACAACAAACTAGTGTTAAAAAAAAAAAAAATATGAACTCTTCTTGGAAACACCTTCATTGTGCCAAGCATCAACTCACCCTCAAGGGTCTCAAACCTTCAATTTGGGAAAATAACTACATACCTCCACCAAGGCCTTGACAAGGTTCCTCAACATGCCAATGATGACAATTTAGCCATTTAAATGAAATCTCAAAGTCAGATTCAACATAACCTTCAAAAACTCACCTTTTAACACACTCCTTGTAGTATAGGGAAACCAGTTTTTCAGCCTTTTCACAAAATCCTTCCAAGAAAACTAAGAAATAAATCATAAAATCAAGGACCCATTTTAGATTCATTCAACATATCAAATACCCAGATATCACTCTTTTGGATCAAAGGTTTCAAAATCAACAATTTCATAGTTTTAGGCCTCTAATTAGGCCACTTTTCCAAAGAGACCCCTCTTTAATCTCCACTCCAGACTCCCAAACCCAAAAAAAGTCTTGGGAAATGATTCAAAACAAGATATTTTCTAGGTTTTAGACCTCCAGGTGCACAACCAAACTTCAAATCCAAAATCCCTCCTAAAAACTCAAGAAACTAGGGTTTTGGGGCTCCCTTATTGTTTCTTTATTTTCCCAACCTTTCTAGAGCACACAACTACTCAAACATATATAAATTATTCCTATAATTATTTATTAACATTCACTTGGTCAAAATTAACATGGGTTTGTAACTTCATAGGTCCGACCCTCCAAATTCCTTTGGAAAACACACCATTTTCAGCCCTTACTCTCATTGTTCAAGCCAAGAACCCAATAATATATGCTTCCAACTCCTAGGAATAATTTCCTATGTTATTACAACTCATCCCACCAAGTCACATTGGTATATAGTAGGTGGGATGAGATTCAAGTCACTAAAACTACAAAACCCTTATACCCTTGTTCAGGAACCCATTAAGGGAAAACCTAAGATTTAAGGCCCAAAAATGAATGAAGGAACCCTTATAAAGAATTCAAAAGAATGTTAGGACATGTATCAACAATCCTACATAATTTTTTGATACAAAAAATTCTTGTATGGCCTATGCGCAAGCAGAAAACATAGGAAAAATAGTAAAATCTGAAATTGAGCAACTACAAACTTTATTGATTCAAAGAAAACTCCTTCAACAGTCCCTATCTTGAACCCTTGAAGTCCTTAAGTACATTTCTATGCATTGAAATCCAACTTCAAAACACCTCTAACCACCTCTAATACAAAGCAACATTTAGGACAAGTTTGGGTTTCCATGCCTTATGACTCTTAAACCTAAAGACTCCTCCTAATACATGACTATTTATTTTATTAGATCTTATTAAAGAAAAAACCTTAAAACATTGTCACCTTACTCACTCTAATGATCAAAAATGATATTGTGGTGTAGGTGCTATTGTTAAATGATCAAAAATGATCACATCTTATCTGAGTTAAGGACTTCAATGCATAGAAATGTACTTAAGGACTTCAAGGGTTCAAGATAGGGACTGTTGAAGGAGTTTTCTTTGAATCAATAAAGTTTGTAGTTGCTCAATTTCAGATTTTACTATTTTTCCTATGTTTTCTGCTTGCGCATAGGCCATACAAGAATTTTTTGTATCAAAAAATTATGTAGGATTGTTGATACATGTCCTAACATTCTTTTGAATTCTTTATAAGGGTTCCTTCATTCATTTTTGGGCCTTAAATCTTAGGTTTTCCCTTAATGGGTTCCTGAACAAGGGTATAAGGGTTTTGTAGTTTTAGTGACTTGAATCTCATCCCACCTACTATATACCAATGTGACTTGGTGGGATGAGTTGTAATAACATAGGAAATTATTCCTAGGAGTTGGAAGCATATATTATTGGGTTCTTGGCTTGAACAATGAGAGTAAGGGCTGAAAATGGTGTGTTTTCCAAAGGAATTTGGAGGGTCGGACCTATGAAGTTACAAACCCATGTTAATTTTGACCAAGTGAATGTTAATAAATAATTATAGGAATAATTTATATATGTTTGAGTAGTTGTGTGCTCTAGAAAGGTTGGGAA
This sequence comes from Sequoia sempervirens, assembly GCA_007258455.2. Lineage (NCBI taxonomy): Eukaryota > Viridiplantae > Streptophyta > Pinopsida > Cupressales > Cupressaceae > Sequoia > Sequoia sempervirens. The sequence goes on along the minus strand of VDFB02363753.1, from coordinate 40,169 downwards.
AATAAAGAAACAATAAGGGAGCCCCAAAACCCTAGTTTCTTGAGTTTTTAGGAGGGATTTTGGATTTGAAGTTTGGTTGTGCACCTGGAGGTCTAAAACCTAGAAAATATCTTGTTTTGAATCATTTCCCAAGACTTTTTTTGGGTTTGGGAGTCTGGAGTGGAGATTAAAGAGGGGTCTCTTTGGAAAAGTGGCCTAATTAGAGGCCTAAAACTATGAAATTGTTGATTTTGAAACCTTTGATCCAAAAGAGTGATATATGGGTATTTGATATGTTGAATGAATCTAAAATGGGTCCTTGATTTTATGATTTATTTCTTAGTTTTCTTGGAAGGATTTTGTGAAAAGGCTGAAAAACTGGTTTCCCTATACTACAAGGAGTGTGTTAAAAGGTGAGTTTTTGAAGGTTATGTTGAATCTGACTTTGAGATTTCATTTAAATGGCTAAATTGTCATCATTGGCATGTTGAGGAACCTTGTCAAGGCCTTGGTGGAGGTATGTAGTTGTTTTCCCAAATTGAAGGTTTGAGACCCTTGAGGGTGAGTTGATGCTTGGCACAATGAAGGTGTTTCCAAGAAGAGTTCATTTTTTTTTTTTTTTAACACTAGTTTGTTGTGAGTTAATCTTCACCTTGGATATACATCAGTTCCAAGGCCCAAGATTCCCCTAATTTATGTACACTACACTTCAATGGGTCCAAGTCCAAGCAAGGATCCAGAGTTGGATTTGAGCTTATCTTCCCTACAGGTAAGACATACTTCATTGCTCATAGACTCCAATTTTATTACATAAAAAATGTAGCAGAATATGAAGTATTAGTCCATGGTCTCTTGATGGATCTAAGGAAGAAATTAAAAATTCTACAAGTCTTTGGTGACTTAGAGTTTATAGTGAAAGAAGTTAGGAAAGTGTATTCCTGCCATGATAGGTGCTTACCAAATTACAGGCATGGAGTTTTGGATCTTTTAGAGAGCTTACATGTGTTTAATATCCAATTGATCCCTCACTCCAAAATTCATATGGCTAATGCCTTATCATAGGTATCTATCACCCTTCAACCTCTATCCTTGATTGGCTTGAAGAGATTTACTATAAAACTTACTTCCATTTCATCGGTGCTAGCTAATATTACGAACTTTCAAGTATTCAATGATGACAAGCACATCTTAGATTTCATCACCATCTCTGATGTATTTGCAACTGAGATAATTGATGAGGAAAAGCATGAAGAGGTTGAGTTGGACATAAAGGGAGTCATTAACATAAAGAGAAACATGATTCCACGGGGTATGGTCTAGCTTGAACGAATATTTGACCTAGATCATATTAGGGAACAAGAAGGCTTCCATTGAAAACCAGTGCGATGCCAATAACTTAGGGATAGACAAAGAAGTTAAGAATGTATTCATTGGAAAGGTGTGAACACCAAAAGAGAAGAAAGGGATCATTGATGCCCTTTGAAAGTACCATGATGTAATTTCTTGGAGCTACAAGGACTTGAAGACATATGACACCTCGATCATTACACGCACTATCCCTCTCAAGTCAGATGTGAGACCTTTTTAGCAAGGACAGGGCCCCATCAATGCATTACTAGAACCCATCATCTATAAAGAAGTTCAGAAGTTGTTGTCCATTAGAATCATATTCCCAATCAGGAACTCCATGTGGGTGGCCAACTTGGTCTTGGTCAGGAAAAATAATAGAGAAATTTGATTATGCATGGACTTCTGCAACTTGAATAGAGCCTTAGAAAAGGATAATTATCCAGTACCCTCACTAGATGAAGTGTTACAAATTTTCAATGGGTCTTAGATGATGTCTTTCTTGGATAGGTACTCAGGATACAATCAAGTAATGCTATAGTATGAGGACAGACACAAGAAAATGTTCACCACCAAGTGGGGAACCTTCGCATACAGGATAATGCCATTCAGATTGATAAACATTGGCGTAACATTCTAGTGTGCAATGGATATAAAATTTAAGGATCTGATTGGAAAGTGCATAGTCATCTACATGGATGATCTTACCATGTTTTCCAAAAAAAGAGGCGATCATGTTTCTGATTTATGTAAGGTCTTCTAAAAGTGCAAAGATTTTGGTATATCTTTTAACCCAAATAAGTTTATCTTTGGAGTTACGGAAGGAAAGCTACTTGGGCACATGATTTTGGAGAAAGGAATTTTGATAGATCCTGAATGCATATAGGCTATTCTAAAAATTCATCTTTCAGGCAATAAGGAGCTGAAATCCTTCTTTGGAAATATTAATTTCATCAGAAAATTCATCACTAGCTTTACTGAAATTGTGAAGATGCTTAATGCTATGCTAAAGCAAGATGCCAAAGTTGAATGGACTCCAGAAGACAAGTAGGATTTTGAAGAAATCAAGAAAGCAATTGCTGATACACCAGTATTAGTCAACCTGGATTACCTGAAGCTATTCTACATCTACTCATTTGCTTCAAACCACTCCAATGCCAGCATACTAACCCGGAAGGATGGCAGGGGGAATAATCACCTAATTGCTTTCATGAGTGCTCCACTAAAGGATGTTAAGTTGAGACACCACAATGTTGAAAAGAAAGCATATGCCTTGGTCAAAGGAGTTAAGAAATTTTGGCACTACATCTTGCAAAATAAGGTGTTCGCAATTGTGCTTAACCCAATAGTTAAGACTTTGCTAATTCAGAATGAGCTGGGAGAAAGGAGAGCCAAATGGGTTACTTTGTTGTAGGAGTATGACATGGAAATTCAGCCCATGAAGTTGGTCTGAGGGAAAGCACTCACTTGAACGATAGTTGAGACACTAGCTGAAGCAAGACCTGAGCTCACTATGCAACAATATCAGTTGGAGGATGTTTCTCTAGGAGAGTGGTACAAGACATCATTTAATATCTACTAAACAACAAGTGCCCATCCCAACTACAGGTAGTACAAAAAAAGATTTTAGGTTGAAGAGAAGCAGTTATATGCTACAAGGCTCCATATTGTACAAGCACAACCATGAAGGGATTTACCTTAGGTGCCTCAGAAAAGAGGAAGCAGCTTGAGTATTAAAAGAAGTTCATGATAAGTTCAGTACTGGTCATAGATCGGGCCCTTCAACCACCCAATAGATTTTACAAGCTAGGTACTACTAGCCAACAGTGTTTAAGGATGCACACAATCACATCAGGACTTGTCACATTTTCCAAGTTGTTGCTACCAGAGAGAGGAATGTTGTTGTCCCGCTACAACCTATCCTGGAGGTAAGACCGTTCACCCAATGGGGCCTCGACTTCATCAATTTGGTATGCCCACAATCCTTTGTAGGCCACAGGTACATTTTGACCACATCTGATTATTGTACCAGATGGACAAAAGCAATAGCGTGTAGGAAATGTACTACAGAGGTGGTTGTGAATTTTCTTGAAAGCTTTATTTTGAATCATTTTGGTTGCCCCTATGCTCTTGTCTGTGATAATGGCCCCACATTTTCCTCACTTAAATTTTCTAGTTGGGCCTTTGATTATGGGATTGCATTAAAATTCTCATCCAAGTACTACCCTCAGGGAAATAGACTAGTTGAATCCACAAACAAAAACTTGATAACTGTGATCAAGAAGCTGCTTGATAGAAACTCCAAATTCTCACACACCCAGTTGTGTTTCACCCTCTAGGAAGATCACACATGACATAAAGCCTCATTGGGTGATTCCCCATTCCACCTCATTTATGTCTTGGAGCCTATTTTACTATTCACCTTAAGATTCCCACCCTCCATTTTCTCAATACTTACTATGAGGAAGGTGGCCTTTAAGAAGCCTTTTTGTCTGAGTTACTGCATTTAGAAGAAGTCCATGATCATGCAATTGAGAAATTATTCAAACAATAGGGTGTAGTTAAGAGATGGTTTTACCATCGAGCCAAAGTCAAGTCCTTTAGGATTGCTGATTTAGTCCTTTGCTGGGATAGGTCCCATGAAAAGAAAGGGGGACATGATAAGTTCAACAAGCTTTGGCTTGGCCCCTTTCATATTTTAGAAATTTTAGGAGAAAATTCCTTTCGCCTGAAGACACTTACTGGAGAGGATGTCTTGTTGCTTGTCAATTGGTAGCACCTCAAACATTATTTCCATGCTTGAGCTCTCTAAGCTCATCCGTGTATATAGTTGTATATAGGTTAGCTTAGGTTTCTTTTTTCTTTGTTGTTGCATCTTCTCTTTGCTTTTGTTCACTTCCTTGACTACTTTCATTTTTCTGAGAGTCTTCCTCATTCTTGACATAGTGGTCGTGCTTGGCATACCCGTAGGCCAACTTTGTTGTTTTCTCATGCTTGTTCTCTGGATAAATCTTCATTCATAATTTTTGATTTCTGATTGCTACCATGAAGTAGTTTCCTTGTTCAAGCTCTGACTTGACCTAGGACATAACCCTTGGTTGAATCTTTTTACACTTATCTCAGATCATGCATGAAAACATGCTTTAATTTTTTTGAAAGAGCTATACAATGATTTCTATGAGGTCTCAATGAGCGAAAATCCTATGTCTTCTCTAGTGACCACTATGACGCCAAACTCACGATAAGATTCAATGCTTATGTGGTTGAGCAAAAGAAAAAGGTACTAAAATAAAATTGTATGGAAAAGAGAGAAAATAAAATAAAATATTAGAACAAGCAACTATGTGGGTGTCCTAGCAACTCTATCGGGGCTATGGATGCCCAGCTGACAATAGAGCAATGTTTGTCGGGTCACAGCAACAACTCCATTAGAGATATGGATTCCTGACTGGCAGTAGAGAAATTTCCATGTTACTTTTGGGGATAGATAGTCTACATAGCTTGTCTTGGTTGATTATCAGCTGTTTGTTATGGTTTTTGAAGAAAGTGAATGAATTCACTTTGCACACACTTCTGAGATACTCCTATAACTTGATTCAGCTGAGTTTTTCCTCCTTCGAGTCTCTTAGTTCACTCATGGAAACTGGCGTATGGTCTAAAAAACTAGAGATTCTAGGTTTTGAATGAATATTTACCCTTAGAATGCTTGGGAGTGTTTTCCAATTGGAGTTGCCATTTGTTGTGCCTATAGCACACATGCCCTGTTTGGAATGGGGACCCTCTCTTTCTACCATCGTTGGGTTGCTTCTTTCCTTCGCCTCATTTTGTGTGCCCCCTAATTTTGAGTTCCAAATTGTCAAGAAGTCTTAGTGTCATCATCCTTAGTTGACCAAAGTTCACCACCCAAGAATTTTCTAAGTCCTAGGCCATTACGGGGTCTCCATGGTAGGTTTCCCTTAGGCTTTCAGGCTAGCATCTTCTGCTTCATGCGGGTCCACCCATGTGGGCTTCCCTTTGCATATGAAAGTGCTTCCCTCGCCATTTTTCTGGTGAACAACATCTAATGTTAGCCCACATGGTGGCTTCTGCACTCATCATGGTTGTTCCTTTCTATCGCCCTGTCTGACGACAACTCCCATAGTGCCACCCGCATTGCAGGTCCCGACTTTCCTTCCTTCACTCATTTTGAATCTCACACCCAACTACCCCATCAACCATTGTACAAACATTTAATGTGATCCATTAATGTGAATTTTCCTATAAATAGCAAGGTAAACCTATCATTTACACCGACACCATTCAGAGAATTTGTTAGAGGAAAGTAGTGCAAAGCAGTCATCATTGCCTTCACGCCCATATGATCCCCCATCCAATTTCTAGTATTTCCTCCATCAAACTCGTCAGGATTCCTAGGTAAGTCGACTATTGCCCAACCCATAGTGTCCTTTAAATGAGTTTGCAAATTTAATTGAAAATCTTAAGAAAAATTTTCAAAACTCGTTTGGGCAGTTGATAGAACACGAAATTCCACATGGACCCAGCTCAAGAAACCCAAAAAATTGATCAAATTCAGCCTTTGGGCACCTATGCAGGACTCCACCTCCCCATGGCCATTCTTCACTCAAGTGCTCAAACCTTTGCAACCTGTACCCTAGTCATTGTTGTTTTAACTGTTCACATTCCAAACATGAAAATCCAAGGCCTTTGCCTTTGGCAGGCCCGCTTTTGTAGGCAGACATCACCCTGTTGCCACCTTAGAAAACTTGAGTGAAAAGCTAAGTTAAACCACAGGGTGGGATGCCCATGTGGGTCTACTACTATAGGCTATTGTGTATAGGCTGCCCCCTCCTAGTTTCCATTTAAAAATGGCCATCTTTTATTGACCTCCTATAGTGAGGGACTTGATGGAGCCACTTCCGCTAAGCCTTCAAAATGCCTAAGTCCCCTGTGCAGAAACTTAACTGTGGGTCACTCGTTGCCCCTTACTACTACCTCTAGCACCCATCATAAGCAGCAGTGCCATCGCATCTTCTCGACCTATGGATTCTATGGCTCTCAAAGCCATCTCAAAATTTTCAACTTGGATGCCAAGTCTTAACTCTGTTGTGGGTCTTACTCTACAAGGGACCAACTACGGGTCACCCTGCCTTGCCTATCATTCCAAAGACTTTCAAAGAGTCTCGTCCATCCACTCTAGGGAATCTAACCCCTCTATCTCCCCTCGAGCCCTTAGGCACAAAATGACTAAGTGAAACAAGTTTGCACACATTACTTTGCGAGCCTCACTCTACGACCCATCATTATCTGACTGTCATCCACAAATGGTCGTGCTCAACCTGCCTTTCGTATGGTGGAGCCTGAGCTCCCCTCTGTTGCGCTGCTCTAAATGAAATGATCCCTTCTAAGGTACCATAAAGACCCGAGGGTGCGGGCCACCCTTTATTGGTTGCCATCCCATCTTAGCCATCCATGAACAGTCTTCTAATGACCTTCCACTAACCCTTGCCTGCAAATCTTGAAGAGACCTAAACTTGAAGGATTAAACTCAACCCATCCCTGTTGCATGTGAAATAGATAGCAAGGCTACTATTTTCCGAGCTGAAGAGGCTCTCAAATCTCCTCTATCCACAAGATCAAGGAAGAGGAAAGATGTGTCTGTGTGCCAACCCAAACACAAGGTTTATACGTGAAAGGCTTCAGAGGGATAACCCTCAAAGAAAGCAAAGAAGTTAGGAGGATTCAGAAAAATTCCTACTATCGAGGAGGATCCTGAGCATCATGAGGGAGAGGAAGAAGCTGAGAATCCAAAGTCACCACTTGCTACCTTTTCTCCCATTGTCACTACTATTGTGGCCACCCCTCCACCTCTTGCATCTCAAGCATGCATCTTTCCTCTCGGCTTGCTATGGAAATCCTAGTCCAACTTTCTTCCACTTCGCCAACGGCCCAGATCATGACATTAGACTCCTCCTCAGCTACAACATCCTTGTCTTCGTCTGCTTCGCTACCCCTACCACTACCTACCCCCTCCACTATAGTATCTTCAATTTCCACAACCACTATGCCTACTCTCACCTTGCCTGACACCTTTACTAAATACATGCAAGGAGTACCCACAGAGCTCTCAGGAGTAATACTGAATCCCACTATCCAAGCCTTGATCACTCAGATTGCTACTAGCTTGCTTGTTCCTCCACCACTCACGGAGCCAACAAAGATGGAGGTAACTATGCAAATATTAGAAGAAATGGAGAATTGACAAAGGGAAGCTGCTAAGGGAATAATGGAGGAACCAGAGGATCCCTTCAAGGATGACTACTTTGAGCACCCTGAGGGAAGAATGGGAATGACTGTGGATAAGGTGGCAACTAATAAAAAAATGTCACAATCTTCGAAGGAGGACATTGAATCCCTTAGTGTAAAGTATAGTATAGACACCTCCAACCAAGAGTTTGAAGAGGAGCGATCTCAATAGCTCAGGGATGTTAGAGAAGAGGTTTAACCTAAGAAGTAGATTCTTGAAGAAAAAGGAGGCACCAAATTTAATGTGGAGATACTCAAAGAGTGTCCATTGGTTGGGCATGGCAAAGGCCCTGTTCAAGAAGAGGAGATACCACTAGAAAAGGAAGAAGTAGAGAAAGAAGAAAAGAAAGAAGATGCTCCTAAGAAGAGTCTTGAGATGGAACACCATGAAGGGCTCAAACACGAAATAGAAAGGGCACCTCCAATAGAATGTGTCAATGAGGAGCATGTGATAGTCACTAAGTCAGAAAAGGATAATACTATATTGATTCAAGGCTCAGATGAAGAAGAAGAAAGAGTTGAATGAGAAGCCCTATACTAGAAGAAAAATAGCCCCAACATGAGAAAAAAGAGGAAGGTGATCATGAATCACTAAAGGGGGAGACTAAAATGCCTAATTGGTTGGAGAAGCAACTACAAAAGAAAACCCATGTCGTCACTGATCCAAAATCCCAACTCAAGGCCATCTTTACTAGGGCACAAATGAAGACCAAGAAGGAAAAGAAGCCTAGAGTTAGATCCAATATCATAGTTGATGCTTCGGGATCTAGAACCATGTAAATAGCCACCCTGGTGACTAACAAAGGAAATGGGGTCAACTACAACATCTCCTCCATCAACTTGGGCATTGCTACAAGAGAGTAGAAGATAGAAGAATTCCAGGGATTAGTAGCCATGATAGTTGAGCAGATGAACAAGGATCAATCATCTAAGGAGGAATTGAAGGCACAAGTGGGGGACCTTAGCACCTACATCTAGCAATGGAAATCCTTGGAAGAAGAAGCCGCAACTACATCCCCTGTGCCCCCACTCCTCTTTCAAGAAGTAGGCTCTAAGATGGAGAAAATGAAGAATTGTACCAAGGCTACCATAGATTGGTTCAGAAAAGTGCTCTACAATGATGATAGGGGTATAGGTCATGTTGTCTAAATAGCCAATAAGTTCTAAGAAGTGTATAAGCAACTAGGGGGCATGAAGAGGGCCTCCCATCGCTTCACTGAGCTGTATAAGATTACCTATCCTAAGCTTGAGGCCATCCTCAAGATGCCTGAGAAGACATGGAAAAAGGAACTAGACCTCTCCAAGGATGATCATTAGTTGGTAGAGACATGGAAGATGGGCCTAGACCATAGGAGGGATGTCCTAGAAAGAGTGCTACATGTAGTTGAGCTTGGCCTCGAATGGGTCAAAGAGAACATGATAAACAATGAGGAGTATCTGAAGCTAATGAAATATTATGATATGCCTGTTATATAACTGGATCCAAAAATGGTTAGGTCATACTTCCATAAGAAGATGGAGCAGGGAGCAGCAGATTCACTAACATTAGACTTCATGGATTTCACTGTTAGAGCCTTTATCCAGTCAAAACAGGTGATCAAGGCCACACAAAAGTGCACAAAAATTTGGAGCTAATCATAGGTAGATCCAAGAAGCTAACCTTCTAAGTGCTTCAATATGATATTATGGAGTGGAATAAGCTCTAGTCGCTGATTGGTAAATTTGAGGAGTATGCCACTATTCAGAAGAATGTGGGAAAACCTATAATAGATGATGAGTTCTTGATAGTATAAGCTTAAAAAGGAAGGCATGCACTAGAATACAAAATTGCTACAGTGTTAGGGCACTATAGGACAAAATGGGGAAAATGAAAAAATTGTATTTTATATTAGTAAATTTTGGGTGTAGGTGAAACCCTAATGTAAAATGAATCTTGGCCACACAATGAGAGTAAATCCTAGCCATTCATTTCAATTTTAGAAAACTATAATAGGGGGTCTCTTGTCATTTTCAAGAGAGATTTGATTTGTTGTAGAGACATGCTGCAGAAATTTTAATAGAATTTCATTGCTTCTGGTGGATTCTTGGGTTTCTCTCATGTTGCATGATTCTTCTCCTCAAATTTGATAAATTTAGATTGCTTTAGCTTTTTGTTCTAAATGTTTTCAAGTAGTTTTCGTAGTTTAGTTGATGTTGTTCATTGATCTTAAAGAATGCTATTGTGTTGATGCTCTCCACGTTCATGCTTTTTTGTTGTTTATTGATGATAAAAAGTAGTGTAAATCTAAACACTAATTCATTGTTGCACTTATGTTTCATCTTTTATTCATGATTTATGGTGAATGAACAACTAAAAAATATGTAGAGATTAGAAGATAGCACTAGTTTCATGAGACTATATGATGATTACTTAAGTGGAACTTAGTTATAGGAATTTTTTCCACTATAGCATCCTCCATTATCACTATTCATTAGTAGTTTCATATTTAGTAACTCTTACCTCCCTCTTCCCTTTTGACCATTCTTCAAAATAGTAGTTTAGGAAAATTTCCAACATCATTGTGAAGCCAAATATGATGTTACACATGGAGTTTTAGACTGTTGTTTGAACTTGCAACAATTGCACATCACTCTTAGAATCTCATAAACTCCATCTAAAGATCCAATCTCCTTCCAACCTAACAATTTTCCATGCCCCCTTGTGATTACTATAAAATCACATCAATCCACTGAGTAGTTTTTTCAAGTCATGACCTAACACTCGAGAGACCTTGGGATAATTTTCTGCAACTCATTTGTAGGAAGTTGTCTTTCAAGAGAGGTAGTGCATTTGTGTGTTGCCTATGTTAAGAAGTGAAAAAACACCCATCAACAGTATGTATGGGAGCTGACCATAGGCATGACTTTCCCATAGCCACTTTCTTGTGTGTGTGAGAAAATATCAGTCATGTGTGTATGTGTCTCACTTTTTTGGGGCCTCACCTAGTGGATACCATATTCCACTAGCCCTTGTGAGCATGCATTTGGTTTTCATAATGGACATTGTGTTCCACTTGTAAACATTTTTTGGAAAAATAGCTAAGGACTTATCCACATCAGGTTAGAAAAATAGTCGAGGCTTGATCGACCATCTTTTGTTTTCCTTTTATTTATTTTTTCTTTATGTCTTTGGCATTGTATGCTTGTATCTTGTTGCTTATTCATACATCATTTAAATGTGTATCCCTTTGTGCTTATGTTGCTTTGATGTAGGATATTGGATCTTGTAATAAGGCATTCAAAATTATTACTTAATTAATATTATTATAAATGGCACATGAATATACTCTGAGTTAAAAATACATAACTAGTGGCTAAAGTCAATCATAGCTACACATGTCCATTTAAAATGAGTCAAATATTCATGTATTCACTTCAAAAGTAAAATTACAATATCAGGTTGGACTTGGCTCCTAAGGCCACAAACTCATCACATTGTACACTCTTCTTCAAGTACATGAATGAATTGCAAGTTACATCATAGACTATAATAGTCTTGTGAACAAATAAGGTTCTTCTTTGATGCTCACCTCCACTAGTGGACAAGAACATGGTTGAAGTGATTTACTGCCAAACCATGAAGCTTATGCTTCCTTGGTATTCTTTTGACTTGAAGAATGCCCAACCCTGCACAAAATTTTTAGCAAGAGAACAATCTACAAGGTGGAATCTAGTGTGTGTGCATACATCAACATGAAATTTCTATCTATTAGTTAGAAAATAAAATGTAAGATCTATGCTAGGAATGACTGAGAGTGAAATCATAAAGTTCATACATACATAATGAACTATATTGCTTGGCCAAGCATAATAAATGCGTTGCAACAACAACAAACAATAGGTTATGGTAAAGCAAACCTATACTCTCTGAACTCCATTTTGGCACCTGTCTCAAAAGGTAACTTTCTACTATACATCTCATAACAACTATTTACCCTCTAGCAGCATGTACCCAATAGGTGCTCTAGTCAACTAAGGTATCATTGTTCTGTTCAAATATTTAAAATATTCTTTCACAAATATCTTCAAAAGAAGAAACAAAATACTAATTTATTGTCTAAATAGAAATCAGACTTATGATTCATAGAGTAATTAAACATATAGTCATATCTTTCTTATGATTGGGTATGTGTAGGATCATGATGGGCCAAAAAGTCGCAATATGATGGGTATGTGGCTGATGACCTTTTTTTTACCCAAAACTGATGAAACGAAAAGGGTTTTTAAATGAGATTCTCAGCTTTCCACCAATATAAATTATGCTTTACTTTGAATTTAATAACTAATTATTATTCATTTTCTATTCAAATTATAACTAAATTCCTTATTGATATACTAATTGAAAAACATCTATAGCTTTCAAATGGTATCACATTTTTTGAATCCAAAACATGCATCGCATACTATAGGATTAAAAAAATAAAAAATAAATTTCATGAAGTTTTGACCTAGTTAAGGTGGTTAGACATACGAGTTTTTTTATATTTTTAAAAGTTGTAATAAATTTTTATAATTAATTATTTACTTTGAAAAAATTACAAAAAATAATGTCACATTAGGACATGAGTCCTCTATTTATATCTAAAATATTATAAAAATAATTATCATTTTATTGTGGTTAGGTAGTCGACAAACACCCACTTCTTTTTTTTCCTGAAATTTAAGTACCCGCATTGAAATTTCAAATTTTTACCAAATAGATTTTTTAAAAAAAAACAAACCTAGTAGTTTAGAAACTACATTCAATTTTCTATAGATTCTATTCTTACATATTTTTAAAATAATATAGATAACTTATTCAAATTTTTACGTCAAGTTTCCTATCTTTGATTTTTTTGCCACTTAAGGGCTTGTTTTTTCCATGATGATCCTGCACATACTCGACTATTTTCTAATTCTCATCATGGAATTTTACTTTTTAAAAATGTACTAAAAACAAAAGAAGGTATGTCAAAAGTATGTGTATGTACATAGAAAAATTCTATGTGAATACACATATATGTGCCTACTAATGTTAAATTTTGTGCATACATTCTAAAATAATCATTAATTCAAATTCCAATCTTAAAATAGTATTCCTTTGACATTTCTATGTCAAAAATAAAGAATTCAGAACAAGTATATGCTAATAGTTTCACACATACTGTTATTGCATTGTTACAACTGTGATACTCCATCATTGATGTTTTCATAAGAACATTCATTTTTTTAACATAACAAGTATAGTTTCCTACTTAAAAATCTTAAAACAAGTTGTTTACATATGAACATTCATTGTTGAATAGAACAAGTAATGTTTCCTACTAAACAGTCATAAAACAAGTTGTTTACATATGAACATTCATTGTTTAAGTAGAACAAGTATTGTTTCCTACTAAATAGTTATAATTCTATCTATTTACATATGTACATTCATTGTTTGAATAGAACATGTATTGTTTCCTACTAAATAGTTACAAAACAATCTGTTTTCAACTATTAAGATAATGTTTTAACAAAATAGAGTTGTTTGCAAAAGAATATCCACTGTTTACATCAACACAATATTGTTTCAAACTAAACAGTTACATTTAAAGAAAAATAATGTCCTTTACTCTGTTTGTTGATCTCAAGCTGCTTACATTTTATAGGGTCACTTTACAGGCATTTTTCTTTATTTAATAACAAGATGGGTTTTCCAATATGATCTAAAAATAAACAATCAAATAGCCCAATTTCATACATAAGTACAAAATTTCTATTATTCAAATTCTTGAACACTTTTATCATTGGAAATTCATTAAGAAATTAAAGAGCATAAATAAAACTATGTTCAACATGCTTGTCAAAGAGATACTTGAGAAAATATTCTAGTCATAGAAAGCATAACATCCTTAGGTTGAATAATACTCATGCCTTTTCAGGTTGCAACAAAACAAGCTATGGTTGCTCTGGATTGACCAAATCTCAATGGTTGGGTGTCTTCTTTCTAAGCATCGAAGATATAATTAAATCACCCATGAGGGATTACTATTTTAAACCATGCATGAAACATTATTAAACATGCAAACTTTCATCTAAACTTTACACATTCAGGGGCCATCCCATCAGCATTAAGTTTGAACTAAGCAAAGATTGGTGTTTCTAAAACAAGGAAATATTTCCATCATTCCTACAGAATGGGATTGGTTTCCCATTAAAAGATAATATACATATATGCAAATCTCTAAGAGCCTTTCTTCAAGCCCTATTACAAGTATTAAATCATAGATACTAAGCATAAGAAATAATTCAATTAAAATGTAGAGAAATTCATACCCTTCCCACTGGATTGAAACTGATCCTTCTCAACGAATATATTTACAAACACATACAGTAAATCAAAATAAACTCTAATATCCTACAAAGGCTAATCTTTAACATGCAACATAAGGATGAAGGCCAAGCCAATGGAGGATCTTGAGCCTCATCCTGGCTCTATATGATAGCCACAAAGGATGTAAGTTATGTCATTTTTCCCTACTACGAAGGCTACAGGCCATGCACCCTTAGTGAGGTGATAATCAATATTATATACATATATACATTCAAATTCAATCTAATTCACAAACACAACAATGACCTCATTCCTATGATACCATGATAAAAATTGATTGAAATGAAGGAAAAAATTCATTGCATGATTCAATATTAGCAATAAAGCTAAGTTTGCGCAAAAATAATGGTGTCGAATTACCTCCAATCAAACTCTATTGTCGTTTTCCTCAATTTTTTCTAGTCTCAATTTTGTCCTTTCTTTTTCCTTCAAATTTCCCAAGTTACTTTCTTCTCCTCTACTTTTTCACCTACGTTCATTCAAAGAAAAATGGAAACAACACTACTTTTCTTGCATGCTTTTTGGGGCAATGGTGTTATGGCTATGTCGCAGACCTCTAAATTAGAAAATTTTCTTGATGATTCGGTAGGCCATGGCCATCATGAATTTTCCTTATGATTTTACACTAATTTCCTTAGTCTGATTCATAATGTATTGATTATCGGCTTTGAATTCAATATGAATTTAAATATATATGTATGTATGTACGTTTATGTATATATATATATATGTAATATATGTATATACATATATATCTTTATATATATTTGTATATCTATATGCATTTAAATGATTTCATTCACATTTATACATATATTTATATATATGTATGTGTTTGATTTACATACACGTATATATATGTGTATATATTTATATATCCATTCATATATAAGTTGCTTATTTTGGAATGGATTATACATTCCATACACTATCATTTAAAGTAAGGAACTTAAATTTTCATTTTGAGCATCTTTATATATATATTTCTACACTAAAGAAAATAATTTTCTTTACAATGCTCGCTTGTGTTTCCTTCAAATCACAAAGTTTGAATAAATAATTTAATCTACAAAAAAATTATTTTCAAGCACTGAAACAATTCAAATAAGGAAAATATCATTCTCTTATATATGCAAATTAGTCAAATGAAAGTCATCATGCCATTTGTGGTGTGTGCACCTAGATTCCAACTGGCTTACCATTCGATCCAACTAAACAATCCTACTTTGACTGTGTTCTTGTCCTTCAACCTATCACCCTACAACTACACACACTTGCACTTGCAAATTGATCAGTAACATTCAATTCTGGATAACATATAAAATAAATTTCAAAAGTTTGCAAAGTCAACATTAGTCAACTTCTTTCATTCAATTTTTGAATATTCCAAAATCTCCATTTAATATTCAATTGAATTTCTTCAATAATTTGATTTTCCATATTATGATAAATATGCAATAGAATTCAATTTCAACATCTCATCAAAAATATATGTATGTTTCAACATCACATAAAAAATATGTGTCTATTTCAACATCACATCAAAAATATTTGTCTATTTCAACATCAAAATTTTAAAGCATAAAATATCATAATATCTCAATCCAAAAAATTTCAAAAAAAAGCATTGAGTTTCTTGTTCAAGAAAGAAAATGTGGAAATGAGCGCTCTATTTCTTTTGCATCCTCCCAAGTAGCATTTTCCTTTGAGTACTAGTCCCATTAGACCTTAAACCAAGCAATATCTCTACTCCACATTTTAATGTTGCACCTATCTAGGATTCTAATGGGCTCCACTAGCAACACTCCTAGATCCTATACCTGCAAGGATTTCCAATCAAGAACATGAGTCACATTAGGGTGATATGACTTAAGCAAGGAAACATGAAACACATTATGAAGTTGAGCCAGAGTAGGTGGTAGAGCTAGTCTATAAGAAACTCGGTTTATCACTTCCAAGACTTCAAATGGTCCCACATATCTTGGGGCCAACTTGGAAGACTTTCCAAAAGTAATAGAACTTTTATGAGGTTTAACTCTCAAGTATACTTTATCCCCTATTGCAAACTGTCTAAGAGTTTGGTTCTTGTCAGCATAACTTTTTTGTCAGTTTTCCCCCTCTTTCAATCTACTCTTAATGACCCTCATTTGTTCTTCCATTTCCTTAAGCATTTCAGGTCCTACTATGATCTTGTCCTCCAATTTATCCCAATTGATGGGGGTATGGAACTTCTACCCATACAAGGCTTCAAATGGTGCCATGCCTAAGGATGTATGATAGGACTTGTTGTAAGAAAAATCTACCAAAGGAAAATATTCTCCCCATCTATACTATTGGTCCATACAATACATTTAGAGGATATCTTAGATTACCTAATTTTCCCTCTCTGTCTTCCTATCATTTTGAGGATGATAAGCTGAGCTAAAATTCAGTTTGGTCCCTAATGCAGCATTCAAGTTCATCCAAAACCTTAAGGTCATCCACGTGTTCCTATAAAAAATGATAGTCTTTGGAACTCCATGCAAGCAAAAGATCTCCTTGACAAATTTCTTAGCTAGGGTCAATGATCCATCCTTAAGGTTTCCTAGAATGAAGTGTGCAACCTTAGTCAACTTGTAAATCATGACAAAGATAACATCATTATAATTCTTGTCCAATGAAAAACCTTGTACAAAATCCATACTGATCACTTGCCATTTATACTCAGGTATGTCATAAGGATACAATAACCTGGTTGGGTTTGCATGCTCAACCTTGACTCATTGGAACTCTAAGCATTTGGCTACATACTCCACTACATCCTTCATGAGTTTAGGCAAAAAATAGAGTCTTCAACTTTGTGATCGTCTTGGATACACTAGGGTGTCCTGAATAAGGTGCATTGTAAACTTCCTCTAAAACCAACTTTCTTAGCTCTCTAGAGTCAGGAATATACATTATTCTCTAGTATCTCAAAATACCATTTGGTTCAATCTCATACCCATCGAACCGATGATCCAAAGTATTTACTACTAGGGCACTCTTTACTCTCTCATAGTGCTCATACCCTGGTAGATTTTGAACCACTTGTTGTCTCAAGTTAGACCTTGTTGAGATCATGGCTGTCATATGTCTTCATCTACTAAGAGCATCAACCACTCTATTATGTTTCCCTTTTATATATTCAATTCCAATGTCATATTCACTAAGGAATTCCAACCACCTTCTTTGCCACACATTAAGGTTTGGCTAGGTAAATATGTATCTCAATCCGAAGTGGTCTACCTTGAGTTCAAATGGCTTGTTGGTGTTCCAAATATCAATAGATCAATTGAATCCTAAAGACTTAGCTAATGTCTTATGTTCAGACTCAAAGGTTGATTTGGCCAACTGAGAGGAAATGGAATTAGCACACATTTCCCTTGCACTTCAGGCTCTGTAGGACCTAGGGGGTAACGCTTTAGCAACTTCTAAAGATTCAAACACACAACTAATAGGATATTGCTTAAAAGATAATTCTCTCACATAATTATGCTGAGAAACAGAAAATACTACTCAATATTAGTTAAGACATTGAGTAAATCTCACTAACCAGCATGGAGAACATGGCAAACACATAAATCAACATACAAAATTAAAATGATTTAAAGAATTGGGACCAAGCTGAAAACAACAGAAGCATAATAATTGACCAATGCCAAGAAATGGGCCATGGAGTCATATAACCAACATCTCACCCTACAATGTTGAACATGTTCTGAAGATCTTCTGCAATTGTTATCAAATTATGACAACAATGTTAGTGTAATTAATATTTGATTACACTTTCATAAGTTTACTTAGGCATTATTTAATTCCTAGGTTATAGGTTGTTATCCTTATCTTGCTGAGCTATCTTTTTGCTCAAATAAGATTAGGGTTATGCATCTTTACTTTTATAAATCAATTTATCTCTTGTAATTATTGTACTTCGAATATATCAATTTGCACATCTTCATGCAATCTCTCTACTTTTTTGTTTTTCCCTTTGTGGAAGGTTATTTTCTAGTTTGCATTTCAAATCTTGGTTTCTAACATGGTATTAGAGCCTGGATTTGTAGCCCCTTCTTAGGTTTTTTGGAGGAATACGTTGCAGAGCTCATTCAGGGTCCCTCGAGGGTTTCATTCCTTGAGCATATTTATGGATGTATTGGATCAGTTTGGGGTTTTCCATTGGATTCGCTTGAAAAAGTCAGAAATAGCTTTTATTTCATTCATTTTGGTCACCATTTTCCTAGATCTGTGAGGGTTTCAAGCACTGTGATTTTTCTGAGAGATCTGGGGGTTGCCTAATTTTTTGGGCACTTTGGGCCAAAACGGACCTCGCCGTTGGATTCACAGCGCCCAAAAACCCCTATTTTCATTATAAAATTTGTCCAATTTGGACACTGTCGACTAGGGAGGCAAAAAAATTTTGTTCGAGGGTCGTACGACCCCTAGGCATGTTCTTTGAGGCTCGAATATTAAAAAAAATAAAAATAAAAATAAAAAAATAAAAAAAAATCCAATGGATTTTTGTGCCTACAGTTTTAATGGGGCGCGCCGCCCATTCTCTACCGGGCGGCCACCACCGCTCCACCATCGGGCCACTGCGGCCAGTGTAAAATCCCAGCGCCGCCCCCGTGCCACCGTGTGGCCACCAGGTCGCCACCTCCACCGTTGGCTCCTCTGCTCCTCCACTCTACTAGCCCCTATGGGCTTATATGTGCAATGAGTAGTCTTATCCACGACCAGACCCCAAGCAGCAACTCCCCGGGCTTAAAACAAACCAGACGGTCCTTTGGAGGACCATGGGCTCCGCCCAACCCCCTTCAGCACTGGCCTAGCTCTTGTGGTGGTCACGTGGTTGACTAGGAGCTTTGGCCTCAAAGCCTACTACTAGCCCCCTGGTCCGCCCAGGTGACCAATGGCTTTATTTTTTTAGCTCCTGAGGGCTCTTGGAGGCCATATTGGACATTTTTTGAGCATTTTAGTGAAAACGGGCATAACTTGGGCATACAACGTCGTTTCTTTACAAATGAGATATTGTCAAAAAGATGGTTTGATTCTCTACGCAATGGTATAGGTCTAATTTTTTGGTTTTTCATTTTTGATTCCTTTTTCAGCCTTAGAAGTCAGATGTTCCTATTTTCACTCCGGGAGACATATCTTTTGACTCGCTTATCTGTTTTTCACGATTCAAGCAGCATCAGAAAGCTGGTTTCAACCTCTATGCAGATATGAGGTCCTTTTCAGAAGATGTGTACCTTATTTTGTGCATGCATTCATTTTTTGTTCCATGCACTAGGTTTGCATTTTCACTTCTGTTTATCTAGTTTCTGCATGTTTTTTGCTTTCTCTCCTTCTGCAATCATTGGGTATTGTAATAATGAACTGATATAAAGTTCCATTAAGGCAGGTTCTTGCATCCATCCTTCGTATTGGTGGCAACTCACATGAGTTTTTCTAGTTTCATGTTGTTTCTTTTAGCATATTTCTTGATTAGCTGGACACATCTTTGGTTTGCATCGGTTCACACTTCACATTGGGAGTTTATGGTTATTGATCCACATTGGTTTAGATCCTTCTCAGTTTGAGGGCCATGTTTTTATGGTTAATGTTCTCAAATCTTGATGGTACTTGTCTTATGGGGCAGTTTTAGTTTTTAGTTTGGCATTGGCTTCAAGGACACAACTTCCATATTTTGTCATCATTATGGGTGGCTTCATCTACTGTTGCTTACAGATTCCAGGGTTGATCTAGTATGTGAGTTTCCAGTGTTCCTTGGCATCGGGTTTGTTGTTGCATTTGTGATTTTGTTATGGTTTCTTACAAACAAAAGTATCTTTCCTTGCTTGCCAGATTTGGGGTTCCAGTGTTGCTTCATCAGAGTTCTTCTAGTGATTCTTTGCAGCAGTTCATCTCATTGAAGGGGGGTTTTTCCCACTGGGTTTTCTCTCTCTTTGCATTTGTAAATGGGTACCTAATCATGCCTTTGTTTCCTAGACCCATCTCACATCATTTGCATAATAATTTTCTTCTCCCTAAGTTGCACTTATAGGGGGGTGTTAGTGTAATTAATATTTGATTACACTTGAATAAGTTTACTTAGGCATTATTTAATTCCTAGGTTATAGGTTGTTATCCTTGTCTTGCTAAGCTATATTTTTGCTCAAGATAAGATTAGGGTTATGCATCTTTGCTTTTATAAAGCAATTTATCTCTTGTAATTATTGTACTTCGAATATATCAATTTGCACATCTTCATGCAATCTCTCTACTTTTTTGTTTTTCTCTTTGTGGAAGGTTATTTTCTGGTTTACATTTCAGAACTTGGTTTCTAACAACAAGACCACTAAAGCTTTATCTGGTAATCATTCTTTACAAATCCACCTAAAATACAACACTCATGTCACATTTGTTGAAGCAATTACACTATTCGCTGAATAATGGGCAATAGTAAGTTTAACTAGCACTCATTAAATCAATTACATCACTAAAAAAATAGAAGGAAACAACTATTGCAACTCAAATGCAACAACTATGCATAAAAAGACTTAGTATTTATTATTGAATCCAAAAGAGTACTACATTTAAGAAATGGAGACAACTATTAGATAAAATAAAACCAAAAAGCATAATTCAAAACAAGAACTTTTTATTTAATGACTCAATTACATTTCTCCCTAGCTTTACAGTTCTACCCAGAGCTTCTGTTTGACTTGCAAATCTTTTCAGAAATTAGAACCCCTTACAAATGAGAAGAGAATCAGAATAAAAGAAAATGGAAGCACCCCTAAAACTAATCTGTTGATGACATCTGTAAAATTCTCTCCCATTGATTCACCAAATGAAAAGAATATCTCATCTCTCTTCAACAAACATAATTTTCCTCTCAAATCTGCCTTTGCCTCAAGTTGTTGAGTAACAGAAAAAATCACCATGTGGAGAATCTCCAATTTACTAACAGCTGAAATAAAATATCTCCCTCTGAAAATCTTGTTTTTCTATTATTTATCTAATGTAGGTGCACTTTAATAATTTAATCTCTAGCACATAAGACATTCACATATAAAGTGAATATTAAATTCATTTCACCAAATTCCTTCCATGAACTTTCACATGTGTTTTACCCGACAAATAAAACTTCACTGAATTTTTTATTCTCTTTCTCAAATTACCCATGTGCCATTGTATTTTGCAACTCATTTTCACCTTGAAGGCCCTCAAGAAAAAATTAATCCCATGTCTTTACTTGAAAATTAAAATATTTTCCTTTGAAAAATAAAACTTACATCACCACTTATCCGACAAATATTTTATTTTTCCCCAAAGTTAACTTTAAACAATGTATTAAAAATTCACTTGGTCCACATTGGCCTCTCTTTTGAATACATTTTCGTTGATCCCATGAGAATTAAACAACATGCATTTCACTTCCATGAGATAGTGGGGAGTGGTGGGGATTGACCCACATCTCCATCGTTCACCATGGTTTTAGGTTTAAAACAATATAAAACATTTAAAAGCAAATGAGAGATTTTAAAATATATCAGGCAAAAATATACAAAGCCTTCCATTTCTTTACACTTACCTTTAATTTACCTGGGCCCACCCACGTGGAGTTTTCCCTCACAAGCAACATTTAATTCTAAATGTTTTTCTTTTATTTTCACCGGGCTCCCTTTATCTCCACCCGTGTGTTGCAAATGCCTTGGGCCCCACCTTATATATTTTCCTTTACCATTTAAAACGATGGCTTTTAATACTTCATCGGGCTCTTTAATTTCAATATTACCTGAGCCTCCTAAAAACTCATGGTCCCATATGCCACGCATCACAATTCTGCCATCTCGTGGGTTTTAAAGATCATGCACCTTATTTGGGCAATCTAGTGGGGAACGACCATGATTTGGCTAGATTCAACTTGCAATCTCCAATGTTGATTCATTTTCTTCACTCTTTGCCCTAATTTCTCCATCTTTGGAGTTCGTTTAGCTGCTTGTGCTTTACAGGACAATGGCATCAACTTCATTCCATCAAGCATACAAAACATCATTTCTTTCAACACTTTCTGATGTGTTTGCAGCATATGTGGAAGTCCCTTTTCCTTTCTTCCATCGATCAACCTCCAATCTGCCATTTTAGAACAAAAGTTTCCATCTCCATTCCTTCATTGTGTTTACTTGAAAGTGTTTTGAAGCCTTTCACGAATGGTGCACAACTCATAAAAACAATGCCCTCTTCATTTGGAATTTGTTTGACAGTCTTTTTAAAGAGTTTTCAACAAAAAACTATTATGTGTGTTGGCTTGAGATTTCTAAGGATTTTTTTTAAACACTTACATTTTGAGTATATACTGCAATACATTAGGGGAGGCTCCTTCTACATGCTTTCATGGATGGCCATTGCATTTTCTTTAGGGTTTAAAAACCTTTTCAATGGTACATGTTGCTTTGGTTGCATGCCCCTGTTTCACTGGCATAGTTGAAAGTTTCAAGGCATTTCAAAGCAATCTATAGGCGCCCTCCTCATTGTGTGGCCCGCTGTTTGATTTTTGAAGATTTTCATCAAATTTGTTTTGTGCCAATGCATGCTCTCTCATGTTATTTACCTCTACTGAAAGTTTCTAAAGTATTTTCAACTGGTATTTTGCTTGCAGCTAGGCATGGCATTCTCCATGCACTTGTTTGACTGTTTTTCAACAAATATACTCTATGCTTACCCTATAGGTTGCATTTGCTTAGAGTTTTTTTTAAAACACTTTATCAACTATCCACTTGATGATGCATTATATTTTTTCATGGAGCCCTGCTTTATGCCAACATTATATATACTCCCCATTTGCAGAGTACATCTTGCAGCTTGTGAGGACTTTCAACACATATGTTTTTGTGTATTTTCCATTATTCCTGGTGATCCATGCTCTAGCACAGGCTTGAGCTCTTTTGAAGGTGTTAAAGATGCGCCCTAAGCTCCTCTTGTAGTCATAAAAATTGACAACATTCTTGCATCAACCTTCTCTATTCCCAATGCTTTGGTGGATGTCTATACCCATCTTCATGCATTGGTTTTATTGTGCAGGAAGTTGAAATAATGTTCTCTTTTAGAAATATCTCCACTGAGAGAGTTGGATTATAATTAATCCCCTTTACAATGCTAAATGGACACCTCGGCTGTCACCAATGGTTCTTATTGAAATTGCATAGATTCTTCTCCACCATGGGAGTCATGTTCAATCTTCCTCTGTCAATGCCTTTACAAAATCACTGAGCACATATTCATGAAAGGTACAATTGAAAAATATAAACTTGATGAGCAATGCTACTAGAGAATGCCTGAAATTGCCCTCCTTTTCAAATTCAACACTGTTGAATACTCAAGTTTGGTATGAGTGAGCCAAATCCTCAAATGGGCCAACTCCCATAATCCTTACGAACTGCCACCTCCACTAGAAAAGCTGTCATTATCATTGTCAAAGCTATTTATGGGTCATGTGTAAACAATTTTGTGTATTGTTTCTATCATCTCTACATATGGTCTAATGAGGCAGTATAGGAATCACCAAATGAGCACATCCACAACTCAACTATTAACTTTTATCTCCATATGTGAATACAACATTAAATGCACATTTAGCTATTTCATCTTCATGCGTAGCTACAAAAGGCCTTTCCTTTACTTGCTCAACCTTTTTTGATTGACAACCATTGTGACAATGTAAACATCTGAAACTTTTTCATTCACAATTGAACAATGGCTTTGATTTTCTTTTTGCCAATGCATTCATAATTAATAGAAAATATTTCAACTTCAGGAATGTATAAAGCATGTCGGGCCCCAAGTGGGCCCAGCTAAAAATATTCATTTTCAAAGAACTTTCATGCTCAAATTGATTAGACACAGCCTTTGAATGTATCTAGAGTGAAAACATGAAATGGGTTTCCACTAGAATTTGCTTTTTGGCTCATTTAGAAAATGGTGAAAAATGGCCAAGTGGGCTCTGGAATTTGCCTAGGAAATTGGTCAAATGACCTTACGAAGTCACGAAAACTTGTAGGAATGTAGCTATTGGTCTAGAGAATTGAGTGCAACAAAAAACTCAGAGAAAGGAGTCACGAGGTGAAAGATATTAACTGTCAATTTTCTTACTCAAACTTTCTGCAACAATAGCCTGTTCAGAACTAATTAAAATTCACGAAACCACCTCATTGAAAAAATAGCAAATCAACTCTTGGAAAGCTGCCACTAGACACAATAGATCATCTTAGTACAGTGAACACATGTGCAAGAGGATTTTCCTTTAATCATCGTCCATCAGAAGATACTAAAGGTCGAAGTTGACCTCTCAGAAAGGTTTCTAGAAATACATGTGCAAAACTGAAAAAATTGCATTTGGTTTTGACCTGGCAAAAATAGAAAATCAGCACATGAAGCTCTGAACTTGACATGTGAGCTCATCTTTGTATGGAGAATGTAGAAAAACAATTGTTTTGACTTGACAATCATCTGGTTGCAAAATAAAAGCTCAAACAGGAGGCTACTTTGCAGAAACGAAGGGTTACAAACAACAAAACAGTGCCAAACCCCTCCAGCTTCGCTTTTCGAAATCCTAACAAAAATCATTGTGGGAAGCTAAAAATTGGCATGCATACTCACATAGGACACATGAGTGAGTTTGCAAATGGGTTTTGCATATGCATCAATTTATGACCTTCAAAAGTAGTTCATTTAGGTAGATTCTTCAAGTGCACTTCTGAAAGTTGAGAGGCAAAATTTTGAAATGGTCATCTCAAATTTTCAAGATTTGATAGTGCCAATAGTGGCTCCAACTAGGGATGTATGGCCCCTGTGGGCATAGAATGATTCTAGATCTCTGGGGAGTAGACCAAATTCTAAGTCCATTAGGTTTTTTGAAACTGCTCCTTTATTCAACCTTCTTTTTCAACTTCATCTGGTGACCCCAAGACACCAAATGAAAAGGGGAGATCAATATTTACCTCTTTTGAATGTAATTCTGATGAAAGAACTGATCTCCCTCAACTTGTGCTTGGCTCTATCAATCCAGAACAACATGGGTGACTACACTTTTGCAAACACAAGTATTAAGTTGCCTTTGTGCAAGTAGGCACTTGCTCTTTGTTTGGCTTCGTTACATGGCAGCCAAATCACATAGACCACATCACTGCCACTCTCTTCATGTTCCGTTTTTGTATCAAGTGGCAACATTTGGGGATAATGATTGAGACCACATGAAAGCTTGGTCTTATCACATTCACTAACCTCCTCATAATGGTCATGTTCAAAGGAGATATCATGGTAGAAAAACAATATGCCATCTTCTTGTGTGTTGAGCAAAGATTGCTCAAACATTTATATATCCTCCAACTAAATTACATCACAAGTCAGTTTGTCATCATCCAAACACCACAACCCAAACAAATTGTCATGTGTTTCAAGATTTTGAAAATCTAGTTTGTCAAGACTAAAAGTACTTTCATCTTCACTCAAATCATGACATTCAACAAAAATATCAGCATTTGATGCATACACAATGTTTTCTATCTTAGGATCACACATGATATCAGATTCATTCTTCAAACCATTATGCAAGTCCATATGGAATGTTTCAAACAAAAATTTAGACAATTCAAAATTTGACCCTAAGCCAAAATCTTCACATTGATTCTTCACAACATGTTCAATGCTATCATTTTCAGGAGTAACAGGACCAGCAAAGAAACTTTCATGTGCACTAGCAATCTCATGTGCACTTTCAAATGATATGCATATTGAACAATGTGCCAAAGACTCACCATTGTCTGAAAATTGTTCAGTAGAAATGAAGCTAGAACCTTCATTCTCTTGCACATTAAAGCATTCCTCATTCCAAGCAAACATATCCACTTACACACCTTGAAGATGAGAGAGATCATCAAAGAAAAAACCATATTCCATATCATATGGAATGACATCATATCCACTATCATTTGCATCATATGGCTGCTCCACTCATTGATCAAAAGGTCTTGCAATGTCAACATAATATGAAAGTCCATCAATGGGTAATAAGGCTAATTCTATATCCATGTGATTTCCAAAATGCATAACTTGATCATTCAGAATAGAATTCCTTCCTTCATCAATGTGTACCTCATCCTCCATTTCATGTAGAGCTGACATTTCCATCTCTGCTTCATACAAACAATCATGAGCAACAAAGACATAAACAAATTCATCAACATCTTCATCACTTCCAGCACTATGTTCATGATTGACAAATTGAACATACACATGCTTATCTCCACATTCTTCATTATCAACATGCTCCATTGATGTCAAATTTGAACTACATTCCAAGTTTGCATCAAGTGCAATTGGATCATTCACTTGTGGACAAGTGATTTCATGAGCATTGATGTCATTACAATCTTCATGTGAAGAAATTATCTCTATATAATCCTTATGAAAGCATTCATAATCAATAGAAGAGAAATCAGTTTGGCTGTCACCAACATCCTCATCACAAGAAGACTCATCACTATACAAATCATGATCAGATTTTGCAGAAGGAATGCTTGAACTTTCATCTTCAATGTATTGATCACTAATTTGTGATGAGAGATCATCAACAATTCCTTTATCTTCACTGACCAAAACCTGGCATTGAAATGTTGTCTTGCATCTCTTCTATTTCTTCATCATTCAAGATATTGCAAGAAAAAATTTCATGCATATCTATTTTCTCATCATACCATGTATCTTCATCTTCATCACTGTTGCAAGGATTTGCACATGTGCTGATTGTGAGTTGATTATAGTCAATATCCTCAATCATACAACACATATTTTAATTTTCTGATACATTCTTTTAATTCTTGTGTATCATGTTCTTTTTTCTGTCAATAGGACAACTGCTATCTTCATTTTGAGATATCACTTTTTGTGCATGATTAAGTTGGGCTCCCTCAATAACCTTTATCCAATCAAGTAATTGATTCAAATTGTGAGGCTTCAACCCCTTTAGCAAAGTACTCAGCCTAGACTCACAAATTTGACAAAAGAAATCAATGCACACTGAATCCTTAGGTCTGAAATTTATGGGGACTTTCAATAAAGCATTCAAAAACCTTGAAAATAAATCATGTAATGATTCTCCTTTGAGTCTTTTCATTTGAGACAATCCTTGAATAAAAGATGTTCGATCAACATTGCCCAAATTTTTATGACATTTAACATGGAGCTCATTATGTCCTACATGTTGTGATGATGGAGAAATTAGAGTAGCAACATTAACATCTTGACAAACACTTCTATTATTTGATCTATGACATCTATCTACATGATATGTGTCAGGATGACCAAACTCACAACCCTATGTCCTTTCATAATTGAATATCTCAAATTATGCTCAATATCCATAGCCATTTGATATGCTTGATGTAGGGTTGTAGGCTCTTTATCCCTCAACAGATAACTCATCTTCTTGTCAAATGCTCCTCAGTATACGACCAAACATTCAACATCATTTGGCCTTATGTTTTCAGGAATCTCTCTTATGATCTTTGAAAATCTAAGATTAAAAGATGGGACTAACTCATCTTTTCCCATTTCCATGTTCATGAACTTTTTTCTTATCAAAGCAGGATCAATCCTTTCTCCAAATCGCTCCATGAACACTATCTTAAACTCTTCCCATGAATGAATGAAGGATGTTGGTAAATAAGAGAACCACTCTCTTGCATCTCCTCTCAAGGACTACACAAATGGTCTCATGATTACATCTTCGTGGTCAATTTCACAATCATCCATCACATTAATAAACTCACAAATGTTTATTCGTTGATTCAGACCTATCACCAATGAATCTTGGTAACTTATTTTTGAATTTAGCTAGAATGTCATTTGGGTAACCACTGATGCCACTAAAATTGATGGCTCTGTTCTTTCCAGTGTTGAAACTTCTTTGAAAATCTGGCTAGGACTAATCACAAATCATAGTTCCATCTGGAACCATACTAGGATGTATATATTGAAGCATTTTAACATGCCTCTTTCAAAATTCACATATCAAATCTAGAGGTGATCATTCATCTGACCTATTTCTATCTCTCATCATGATCTCAGAATATTACAATACATAATTCAAATACATCCAAGCCTAAGATCTATTCAATGGGAAAATTTCAAGAACAAGCATACTTTCAGCATAATTCATAAGCTGCAAATTACAATTTAGAAGTATGAAAAATAAATATTACTATGATTTCCCTTTGTTAGTGCTAATCACTCAATAGGGAACCGAATTTTTTCCTAAGATGTTCAAATATGGTTTTCATATAGAAATTTCTTGAAAACCAAGAGTGAAGAATACCTAGAAACATTGCAGCTGCTACAAATTGTCTTTCTGACTGGCAATATTTGTACATCTGGAACTTTTCATCAAATCTTCAACACGTTCTTCTAACAGAGTCGCCACCTCTCTTTGTAGAGGACTGAACTTCAAAAAGCATGAAGTTCTTTCACATGTAAATTTTCTTCTGAGTTCCTTTCACCAACAAAGCACCATAGTTCATGAAATCTTTAGGTTAATTGCAATAAATTCTTTCTCCAGGCTTGAAATCCTTCAATATTTGAAGTAAATTCATAATGGAAAACAATAATATGAATCTCATACAGTGATATGACTTTCTAGATTCTTCAATGAGAATTTTCTCAAATTATCCCCAGCAGAGTCACCATTCTATTGGTGTTGCAAATATCAATAGATCAATTGAATCCTAAAGACTTAGCCAATGTCTTATGTTCAAACTCAAAAGTTGATTTGGCCAACTGACAAGAAATGGAATTAACACACATTTCCCCTACACTTAAGGCTTTTTAGGAGCTAGGGGTGACCCTTTAGCAACATCGAAAGATTCAAACACACAACCAATAGGATATTGCTTAACATATAATGCTAACACAAAATTATGATAAGAAACATAAAATATTACTCAATATTGGCTAAGACATTGAGTAAATCTCACTAACTAGCATGGAGAACATGGCAAACACATTACTCAACATAAAAAATTAAAATGATTTAAAGAATTGGGACCAAGCCGAAAACAACAGAAGCATAATAATTGACCAGTGCCAAGAAATGGGCCATGGAGTCATATAACCAACATCTCACCCTACAATTTTGAACATGTTCTGAAGATCTTCTGCAATTGTTATCAAATTATGACAACAAGACCACTAAAGCTTTATCTAGTAATCATTCTTTAGAAATCCACCTGAAACACAACACTCCTATCACATTTGTTGAAGCAATTACACTATTCCCTGAATAATAGGCAATAATAAGTTCAGTTGCCACTCATTAAAGCAATTACATCACTCAGAAAATAGAAGGCAACAACTATTGCAACTCAAATGCAACAACTATGCATGAAAAGACTTAGATAATATTTATTATTGAATCCAAAAGAGCACTACATTTCAGAAATGGAGACAATTATCAGATGAAATAAAACATAAAAGCATAATTCAGAACAAACACTTTTAGATTTAATGACTCAATTAAATTTCTCCCTACCTTTGCAGTTCTACCCAGAGCTTCTTCCTAACTTGCAAAGCTTTTTTAGAAATTGGAACCCTTTACAAATGAGAAGAGAATCAGAATAAAAGGAAATGGAAGCAACCCTAAAACTGATGTGTTGATGACATTTGGAAAATTCTTTCCCATTGATTCACCAAATGAAAAGAATATATCATCTCTCTTCAACAAACATAATTTTCCTCTAAAATCTACCTTTGCCTCAAGTTGTTGAGTGATAGAAAAAATCACCATGTGGAGAATCTCCAATTTACTAACAGCTGAAATATAATATCTCCCTGTGAAAATCCTATTTTTCTATTCTTTATCTATTGTAGGTGCACTTTAATACTTTAATGTCTAGAACATAAGAAATTCACATATAAAGTGAATATTAAATTCACTTCACCAAATTCCTTCCATGCACTTTCACATGTGTTTTACCAGACAAATAAAACTTCATTGAATTTTTTATTCTCTTTCTCAAATTACCCATGTGCCATTTTTTTTTGCAACTCATTTTTACCTTGAAGGCCCTCAGGAAAAAAATATTCTCGTGCCTTTACCTGACAATTAAAATATTTTCCTCTAAAAAGTAAAACTTACATCACCACTTACCAGAAAATATTTTATTTTTCCTCAAAGTTAACTTTAAATAATTTATTAAAAATTCACTGGGCCCACATTGGCCTCTCGTCTCAATACATTCTTGTTGATCCCGTGAGAATTAAACAATAGGGATTTCACTCCCATGAGATAGCAGGGAATGGTGGAGATTTACCCACATCTCCATTGTTCACCATGGTTTTAGGTTTAAAACAATATAAAACATTTAAAAGCAAATGGGAGCTTTTAAAATATATCGAGAAAAACTATACAAAGCCTTCCATTTCTTTACACTTTCCTTTAATTTACCCGGGCCCACCTACATGGAGTTTTCCCTCACATGCAACATTTAATTCTAATTTTTTTTCTTTTATTTTCACCGAGCTCCCTTTATCTCTACATGTGCATTGCAAATGCCTTGGGCTCCACCTTATATAACTTCCTTTACCATTTAAAACGATGGCTTTTAATACTTCATCTGGCTCTTTAATTTCAATATTACCCGAGCCTCTTAAAAACTCACAGGCCCATATGCCACGCATCACAATTCTTCCATCTCGAGGGTTTTCAAGATCATGCACCTTATTTGGATGATCTGGTGGGGAACGACCATGATTTGGTTGGATTCAACTTGCAATCTCCTTTGTTGATTCATTTTCTTCACTCTTTTCCCTAGTTTCTCCATCTTTGGTGTTCGTTCAACTACTTGTGCTTTGCAAGACAATGGTGGCAGCTTCATTCCATCGAGCATACAAAAAATCAGTTCTTCCAACACTTTTTGATGTGTTTGTAGTGTAGGCACAAGTCCCTTTGCCTTTCTTCCATTGATCAAACTCCAATCTGCCATTTTAGAATAGAAGTTTCCATCTCCATTCCTTCATTGCGTTTACTTGAAAGTGTTTTGAAGCCATTCATGAATGGTGTGCAGCTCATAGAAACAATTCCCTCTTCCTTTGGCATTTGTTTGAAAACCTTTTTAAAGAGTTTTCAACAAAAAACCATTATGTGTGTTGGCTTGAGATTTCTGAGGTTTCTTTTTTAAACACTTACATTTTGAGCATATATTGCAATAGATTGCAGGAGGCTCCTTCTATATGCTTTTATGGATGCCCATTACATTTTCTTGAGGGTTTTAAAATCTTTTCAATGGTACATGTTGCATTGGCTACATGCTCCTCTTCCACTGGAATACTTGAAAGCTTCAAGGCATTTCAACACATCTACTAGCACCCTCCTAATTGCATGGCCCTCTATTTAATTTTTGAAGATTTTCATCAAATCTGTTTTGTGCCAATTTGTGCTCTCTCATCTTCTTTGCCTCTACTAAAAGTTTCTAAAGTCTTTTCAACTGGTATTTTTCTTGTAGCCAGGTGTGGCATTCTCCATGCACTTGTTTGAGTGTTTTTCAACAAACATACTTTGTGCTTACCCTGTAGGTTACATTTGCTTAGAGTTTTTTCTAAAACACTTTATCAATTGTCCACTTGATGATGCATTATATTTTGTCATGGAGCCCTTATTTATGCTAGCATTATATATACTCTCCATTTGCAGAGTACCTCTTCCAGCTTGTGCCGACTTTTCAACAAATATGTTTTTGTGTATTTTCCATTATTCATGGTGATCCATGCTCCAGCATAGACTCAAGCTCTTTTGAAATTGTTAAAGTTGCGCTCTAAGTTCCTTTTGTAGTCATAAAAGTTGACAACATTCTTGCATCAACCTCCTCTATTCTCAATGCTTTGGTGGATTCATCTACCCATCTTCATGCGTTGGTTTTATTATGCAGGAAGTTGAAATAATGCTCTCTCTTTTATAAATATCTCCACTAGGAGCGATGGCTTTTACTTAATCCCCTTTACAATGCTAAATGGACACATCAGCTATCACCAATGGTTCTTATTGAAATTGCATAGATTCTTCTCCACCATACGAGTCATGTTCAATCTTCCTCTGTAAGGACCTTTACAAACTCACTGAGCACATATTCATGAAAGGTACAATTGAAAAATAGAAACTTGATGAGCAATGCTACTAGAGAATGTCTGAAATTTCCCTCCTTTTCAAATGCAACACCGTTGAATACTCCAATCAAGTATGAGTGAGCCAAATCCTCAAATGGGCCAACTCTCATAATCCTTACCAACTGCCGCCTCCACTAGAAAAGCTACCATTATCATTGTCAAAGCTATTTATGGGTCATGTGTAAATAATTTTGTTTATTGTTTCTATCATCTCTACATATGGTCTGATGAGGCAGTATAGGAATCACCAAATTAGCACATCCACAACTCAACTATTAACTTTTATCTCCATATGTGAATACAACATTGAATGCATGTTTAGCTATTTCATCTTCATGTGTAGCTACAAAAGGAATTTCCTTTACTTGCTCAACCTTTTATGATTGACAACCATTGTGTCAATGTAAACATCTGAAACTTGTTCATTCACAATTGAACAATGGATTTGGTTTTCTTTTTACCAATGCATTCATAATTAAAAGAAAACATTTCAGCTTCACGAATGTGTAAAGCATGTCGGGCCCCAAGTGGGTGCAGCTAATTTTTTTTTTGAAATTGATTGGACACAACCTCTGAATGTATCTGGAGTGAAAACATGAAATGGGTTTCCACCAAAACTTGCTTTCTGGCTCATTTGGAAAATGGTGAAAAATGGCCAAGTGAGGTCTAGAATCGGCCTAAGAAACTGGTCAAACGACCTCATGAAGTCACGAAAAACTTGCAGGAATCTAGCTATTGGTCCAAATAATTTAACGCAACAAACAACTTAGAGAAAGGAGTCACAAGGTGAAAGATATTAACTATCAAAGTTGGTTACTCAAACTTTCTACAACAGCTTGTTCAAAACCAATTAAAAGTCACGAAACCACCTCATTGAAAAAATAGCAAATCAACTCCTAGCGAGCTGCCACGGAACACAGTAGATCATCTTAGTGTAGTGAAAACGTGTGCAAGAGGTTTTTCCTTGAATCATCATCCATCAAAAGATACTGAAGGTCGAAGTTGACCTCTTATAAAGGTTTCTAGAAATGTAGGTGCAAAACTAAAGAAATTGCATTTGGTTTTGACTTGGAAAAAATAGAAAATCACCTCATGAAGCTCAAAAACGTGACATGTGAGCTCATATTGGTATGGAGAATGTAAAACAACAATTGGTTTGTCTTGACAGTCATCTGGTTGCAAAATAAAAGCTCAAACAAGAGGCTACTTTGCAGAAACGAAGGTTTACAAACAACAAAATAGTGCCAAAACCTTCCAGCTTCTCTTTTCGAAACCTTGAAAAAAATCATTATGGGAAGCTAAAAATTGACATGCATACTCACATAGGACACATGAGTGAGTTTGCAAATGGATTTTGCATGAAAATCAATAGGCATCAAATTATGACCTTCCAAAGTAGTTCATTTAGGCAGATTCTTCAAGTGCACTACTAAAAGTGTAGAGGCAAAATTTTGAAATGGGCATCTCAAATTTTCAATATTTGAGAGTGCCAACATGGCCTTTCCAAAATATAATACCTCCACATTTGTAAGGCATGAACTATGGCCACTAATTCTAAATCATGAGGTGTGTAGTTCACTTCGTCTTGCTTGAGCTTCCTTGATTCATATGCTACCACTTATCTGTCTTGCATTAATACTGCTCCCAATCCCTGTCCTGAAGCATATGTGATTACTATGAATCTCCCATTAGGATCAAGGATTGTCAAAACTAGTGTTGTCATTAGCCTCTCCTTCATGAGTAGGAGTTCCTGCTCACATTTCTCGATCCATTCAAACTATGTTCCTTTCCTTTGGAGAGAGGTAATAGAAGATGCAATATGGGAGAACCCTTGTACAAACTTCCTATAGTATCCTATGAGGCCCATGAAGCTATGTACTTATGACACATTCTGAGGCATTGACCATTCCACGATTGCCTTGATCTTCTCAGGGTCTATGGAAAATCCTTCAACTGAAATAATATGGCCCAAATAGTGCACTATGTCTTGATAGAATGAACACTTGGATAACTTCCCAAAGACTTTCATTTCTCCTAGTTGCTGAAAAAATTTCCTCAAATGTCTGTCATGCTCTTTGACAATCTTTGAATAGACTAGAATTTCGTCAATGAAAATAAAAATGAAATCATTCAGGTGCGCCCAGTCTCTAAATACACTATTCATGAGGTTCATAAAGGCTACCGGTGCATTAATCAAACCAAAAGGTACCACTTTGAACTTGTAATGTCCATATCAATTTCTAAATGTAGTCTTCAGAATATCTTCTTCCTTAATTCTTAATTGATTGTACCTTGACCTAAGATCTATCGCGGAGAACACCATCACTCCCTTCATTTGGTCAAATAGTTCATCAATCCTTGGGAGTTGATACCAGTTGTTGATGGTGACCTTGTTCAACATCTGGTAATCTATACATAGACGCAAAGTTCTATCCTTCTTTTTCACAAAAATAATTGGCGCTCCTCAAGGAGACATACTAGGTCTTATGAGTTCTTTATCTAGAAATTCCATTAACTAGGCCTTCAACTCATAGAGTTCTGTAGTGGTCATCTAATAAGGTGCCTTGGATTAAGGATCAACTCTTGGAAGTAGGTCGATAGAAAAATCAAATTCCTGCTTCAGAGGCAACTCCATAAGTTCATCAGGGAATACATATTGGAACTCCTTAAGAATATGAAAATAATCTAAATATGACTCCTTGCTATCAGGATTACTAACATACACTACATAAATTACACACCCCTTTTGACAAGCCTTTTTGAGCTGCATCGTAGAAATATATCTAAGCATTAAGGTCTTTGCATTCCACAAACCTCAACTGGGTTTCCATAATCATCTAGACAGATGACCACCTTGTCCTCATAGTTCATTATAGCCTTATGCTCAATTAACCAATTTATTCCCAAAATTACATCATACGAGCCTAAGGGTGCCACATACAAGTTGACCTGAGTTTGAATGGTTGGAAGCTCTAGCTCACTGCAAAAGAGACATGTATCTACCCTCCGCTCTACTCAATTACCATACTAGACTATCCATGAATTTTCCTTGTATCTAGGTCCAATGGGTATCTTGGATATTATTCTAGGGTCTATAAAACATTTAGTAGCTCTAGTATCAATTAATATAGAAATAGATTGGCCATAGAGCTTACCCATTAGCTGAATTAGCAAAGCCTGATACTCTGCTTGTCTATTATC
Organism: Sequoia sempervirens; assembly: GCA_007258455.2. Lineage (NCBI taxonomy): Eukaryota > Viridiplantae > Streptophyta > Pinopsida > Cupressales > Cupressaceae > Sequoia > Sequoia sempervirens. The sequence goes on along the minus strand of VDFB02363753.1, from coordinate 4,735 downwards.
CACTATAATGTGGATCTGGTGATTTTGTTGATAGCTTCCTTCCTTGTGTGACTTCAACCATCAAGGATAATTCAAGGCACAATGGTTACCTCCAAAAGTATAACATCCATCTTGAGGCCCTTTGTGACCTCTTGGATTGTCCTCTCTAAATCCCTTCTACTTATGCTCATCTTTTCCCTTGCCTTTGTTTGCTTTCTTGTTCTTTCCACCATTACCATCTTCACCCTTCTCTTGTGATTCACTTCCCCTCTCGATACTATGGATCTAATGGCTCTTGGATTTTTGGAATACTTCATTCATTGTTTGAGGTTCATACATATTCACCTCAACTCCTATGTGAGGTCTGAGTCCCATTATAATTTTTTGGATACAAAACCATTCATCTCCCTAATATTGGGCCACATATTTCAACAAGCTGGTGAACTTTTCCCAATACTGAATTAGATTCATATTTCCTTGGGTTAAGTTCTAAAACTTTGTCACTTTCTTATCAAAGAAGATCTATAGTAACCAACTCTTCCTAAAGGCTTGGAGGAAGAGTTCCCATGTGATCTCGGTAGGCTGAAGATTTCATTCTAGCTTCTCATTATCCAACCAAGTCGTTGCTTCACTTGAGAGTTGATACGTAGCCCATTTCGCCTTAGTCTTTTCAGAAAGGTTATAGGGCCCAAAGTATTTTTTCATTTCTATAATCCAAGCCTTAGCTCCAGCTCCAATAGCCTTACCATCAAACTTGGAGAGTGCTACACTTTTGATGTCTTTCCCAAGCTCTTCCTCAATTTGTCCTTGTGGACCTGCCCCTGGACCATTGTCTCCTTGATTGGCTTCTGCATTCCTATGGTCCCAGTCCTCACATGCCACTCATACTTCTTGCTCTATATGATCCATGCAAGAATCTTATCAATTTATAAGCTCTAGAATTTGCTCGAGTCTCTTGTTAGGTTTGTTATCGGAACCACTACAATCCTATCTTTTCTGGTGGTCACCATGATGTCTCACACTTATCTTGTAATATAGTCACGTTTATCACATCTCAACACAAGATTCTATGAATAAATGTTATTTTCCTACATCATATAATTTCCAAATGCATACATTCTTCAACATAGAAGACATACACATTCATGCATAAAACACACATTTTAGAGTCTCTCATTGAACACACCAAAAAAATATCATTTGATTTTATTTATATTTAAGGTGAGTCAATAGACCCTTATTTACAATAGGCTTCTTTGTTACATCATTCCGATTTCTTGGTATCAGAAAGAGGACATTTCTTTAGGTCATCATCTGAGTTTACTTCAAACTTTTATAGAAGAGGATGGTTGAGCTTGTAGGCTCTCCTTTTCCTCTTTAGTCAACAAGGGTGCATTAGGTCCACACCCTAGAGGCCAATCCCAGATTGCAGAAAGTTTTTTGATCTTAGGTGTTTGCTTCTCCTCAATCTTCAAGCCTCTCTTTAGCTTGATTCATGCAAGAGCCTCAACTAGAGTTTCGTCATTGGAAATTTCTTATTGAACCTTCATCTTGGAATTTTCTTCCTTTAGATCATTCTTACGTGAGGTTTTAATAATTTTCCCTTTCCTTCATCCTGCCTTTGACCTTCTCATTCTTGCATTCAATTCAAGTTCATTCAATTCTCAAGACTTCCAAATTTTGGGTCAATGGTCAACTACCATAGTCAACTATGGTAGACTCAAAGGCCTAGAGTTGAACCCTAAGCGTTGATACCAAATGTAATAACCCATTCAAAATTATTACTTAATTAATATTATTGTAAATGAAACATGAATAAATTCAAATTGAAAAGACATAACTAGTGGCTAAATTCAATCATACCTACACATGTCCATTTAAAATGAGTCAAAGATTCATATATTCACTTCAAAAGTCAAATTACAATATTTGGTTGGACTTGGCTCCTAAGGCCACAAAGTGATCACATTGTACACTTTTCATCAAGTACATGAATGAATTACAAGTTACATCATAGAGCATAATAGGCTTGTGAACAACTAAGGTTCTTCTTTGGCGCTCGCCTCCACTAATGAATGAGAACATGTTTAAGCACTTTACTACCCAACCACAAAGCTTATGCTTCCCTAGTATTCTTTTGACTTGAAGAATGCCCGACCCCACACAAAAATTTTAGCAAGAGAAAAATCTCCAAGGTGGAATCTGGCGCATGCCCATACATCAACATGCAATTTCTATGTATAAGTTAGAAAAGAAAATGTAATATCTATGCTAGGAATGGCTGAGAGTGAAATCACAGAGTTCATACATACATAATGAACTATATTGCTTGGCCAAGTATAATAAATGTGTTGCAATAACAACAAATAATAGGTTATGGTAAAGCAAACCTATACTCTCTGAACTCCATTTTTACACCCATCCTATAAGGTAACCTTCTACTATACATATCATAACAACTATTTACCCTCTACCAACATCTACCTAATAGTTTCTCTAGTCAACTAAGGTATCACTATTCTATTCAAGTATTTAAAATATTCTTTCACAAATTTCTTCAAAAGAAGAATCATAATACTAATTTACTCTCTAACCAAAAATTAGATTTATGATTCACAGAGTAATTCAACATACAATTATATCTTCCTTATGACTATTTTCTATTCCTCATCATAGCATTTTCCTTTTAAAAATGTACTAAAAAAAGAAGAAGGTATGTCACAAGTATGTGTATGTACATAGATGAAGTCTATGTGCATACACATATATGTGCCTACTAATTTTAAAGTTTGTGCATACATTATGAAATAATTATTAATTCAGATTGTAATCTTAAAATAGTATTCCATTTGATGTTTCTATGTTAAAAATAAAGAATTCAAAACAATTCTATGCTAATAGTTGCACACATATTGATATTGCATTGTTACAACTATGATAATGTATCATTGTTGTTTTCATAAGCACATTCATCTTTTGAATAAAACAAGTATGATTTCCTACTAAACAGTCATAAAACAAGTTGTTTACATATGAGAATTTATTGTTGAAGTAAAACAAGTATTTTTTCCTACTAAATAGTTACAAAGAAAGCTATTTTCAGCTATAAAGATAGATTTTTAACAAAACAAAGTTTTTTCCAAAAAAAAATCCACTATTTACATCAACACAATACTGTTTCAAACTAAACAATTACATTTAAAGACAAATAATGTCATTTACTCTATTGGTTGATCTCAAGCTGCTTACATGCTATAGGATCACTTTACAAGAATTTTTTCTCTACTTAACAATAGAATGGGTTTTCCACTATGATCTAAAAATAAACAATCAAATAGCTCGGTTTCATACATAAGGACAAAATGTTTATAATTCAAATTCTTGAACACTTTCATCACTAGAAATTCAATAAGAAATTAAATAGCATAAAGAAAAAGATGTTTGACATGCTTCTCAATGAGATACTTGAGAAAATATTTCAGTCATAGAAAGCATAAAAGCTTCAGGTTCAACAATACTCATGCCTTTTCAAGCTGCAACAAAACAAGCTATGATTGCTCTAGATCGGCCAAATCTCAATGGTTGGTTGTCTTCTTTCTAAGCATCAAAGATATAATGAAATCACCCATGAGGGCTCACTATTTTAAACCATGCATGCAAGATTATTAAACATGCATAATTTCATGTAAACTTTACACATTTAGGGGTCATCCCATCGACATTAAGTTCGAACCAAGCAAGGCTTGGTGTTTCTCTAATTAATAAATCTTTCCATCGTTCCTACAAAATGGGGTCAGCTTCCCATTAAAAGATAATATACATATATGTGAAGCTCTAATATTTTTTGTTCAATCCATATTACAAGTCAACCCATCAATACTAAGCATAAGAAACAATACAATTAAAATGCAGAGAATTCATACCCTTCCCATAGGATTGAAATTGATCCTTATCAAGGAATATATTTACAAACACATACAGTAAATCAAAATAAACTCTAACAGCCCAAAAAGGCTAATCTTTAACATTAAATATAAGGATGAAGACCAAGCTAGTGGAGGCTCTTGAGCCTCAATTTGGCCCTGTACAATAGCCACAAAGCCTCTAAGTTATTTCATTTTTCCCTATTGCGTAGGCCACAGGCCATGCGCCCTTTGTGAGGTGATAATAGATACTATATACATATATACATTCGACTTCAAGATGATTCACATATAGAACAACGACCTCATTCCTATGATGCCATGATAACATTCGATTGAAATGAAGGAAAAACTTTATTGCATGATTCAATATTAGCAGTAAAGCTATGTCTATGCAAAAATAATGGGATCAAATTACCTCCAATCGAACTCTGATGCTTTTCTCCTTAAATTTTTCTAGTCTCAAGTTCATCCCTGCTTTTTCCTTTAAATTTCCCAAGTTGCTTTCTTCTCCTCTTCTTTTTCACCCACGTTCCTTCAAAGAAAAATGGAAACAACACTACTTTTCTTGCATGCTTTCTAGGGTGATAGTGTTATGGCCATGCCACTGGCCTCTAAATTAGAAAATCCTCTTTATGATTTGGTAGGCCACATCCATCATAGATTTTCCTTATGATTTCACATTGATTTCCCCAGTCTGATTCATAATGTATGGGTTATCGACTTTGAATTTAATATGAATTTAAATATATATATATATATATATATATATATATATGTATTTACGTATGTCTATGTATGTATATATATGTAATATATATATATATATATAT
>VDFB02363752.1:0-12044 GCA_007258455.2 Sequoia sempervirens | reverse complement strand
TTTTGAACTTTACAAATGTTTTGATGTTTTTGAGATTTTAAGATTTACAAATGTTTTCATTTTTTAGGGATTTTGAACTTTACAAATGTTTGAATTTTTAGGGATTTTGAACTTTACAAATGTTTGAATTTTTAAGGATTTTGAACTTTACAAATGTTTGAATTTTTAAGGATTTTGAACTTTACAAATGTTTGAATTTTTAGGGATTTTAAGCTTTACAAATGTTTGAATTTTTAGGGATTTTGAACTTTACAAACATTTGAATTTTTAGGGATTTTGATGATTTTGTAAATGTCTTGAATTTTTAGGAATTTTGATGATTTTGAAAATGTTTTGGATGTTTTTGTGTTATTTGATATTTTTTGGTGTTTTTCAGAATGATATTTACAAGACTTAGGTAATACAAGAATCCAATCTAGTAATCAATATAAGAAGATTCCCCATACCAAGTGTTATAGAACTTTGATATGAATGAGATAGGATGACTTAAGGGTACAACTCAATAGGACTAATAGACATTTTCTTGAATACTAAGCCATGGTAGGGATGAAGACAGATGGGTGGAAAATGGGTGCCAACTTTATTATGGAAAGGATGGAGTGATAAGAGTACACAATAGATGGAAGAGCTTATTTATGCAAGGTTCCTATTTACTATTGTGAGATGTGGGAATGTCGGTGAGGGTCAATTACACTTGACTCGTGATGAATCAAAGCATAACTTCGCCAAACATACCTGCATCTACAAACAAGATCATTCAAAATGGAAATCTAAACTAAGCATTTAATAGAAATGAAATATATAAACTACACAAAAATAGTTAAATTCCTAACCTAGCCCATCTAAAACTTATCCTATTTTGGAATTGGTGTCATGTTGATATGAAACAACAACCCTTTCCCAATCCCATGATTAGTGATCCTGTTTTAGTCGATTCTATGGAAGAGAATCGATGAAACCATTGTGATTGATGTATGAAAACCTATTTTATGCTAAAAATGAACATGATGAAAGCTAAGTTACCATGATTTTATGCTAAAAATGAGATAATTATGCTATTGCTAAGCTAATCTAAGCTAAAACTATGCTAAAAGATGAAAACCCTAATTTATATGCAAACTAAGATGGATGCATGGAAGCCATTAATGGATGCTCTAAGCTATTAAAAAATGAAAATAAACTAAAATGAGATAACAAGTGAGTAAATTGAGAGTATGGATGCAAGTGAATTCAACAACATAAGTTTTCAATTGAAAGATGGATCCATTTGTCTCCAAATAGTGACCTATTTATAGGAGAGCAAATGAGGAATGAATGGTTGAGATCAAAAAGCTTAATCAATGGTTTAAGATGAAGGGGATGAGAGGCATGGATCATGGATTCTCATTAATGGATGAGAATGCATGATGATATTTAATAGAGGGCTCACACTTGCCTTAAACAAACACACTTTTGACCTGCTCACACAGGTCAAAAGTAACTTGCTCAAAAGGTTAAAGGTTTAGCTTGTTCAAGAAGCCAAGTGAGTTGATTGGAGGAGAGAGAATATTCCTTTGGGTGAGGAAAAAAGGTAATATACAAATTAAAACAAAGTTTTAATTGTGCAAAAAAAGGATAAGGAATATTCCAATATTTCTTTTGTTTAGAGGAAAATTAGTTTAATTGCTAATTAAACAAGATTTAATTTATGCAATTAGGGGATTTGTAGGAATAAAGTGATATTTATTAAATTAGATGATTTAATAAATGGGGGAGAGATGGAAGTGATATTTAATTAAATAACTTAGGGTTATTTAATTAAATAAGATGACTTAGGAGATTAAATTAAATATTTTGATTTATTTAATATAATTAGATGAAGTTTTAGCATGAAAAGAGATGAATTAACTCGATTAAATTAATTAGGCCAATAGATGAAAATGATGCAATTAATTAATTAGCTAGGATAATTAAATCAATTAAGTGAAAAGAGGATGGGTTAAAGAGGAATGGTGTTAGTAAATCTGATTTAAATGTATGATATTGATTATGACATTTTTTAGTGTCTACATTTTTCCCCTCTTTGAAGCAAGGTGCCTATTGCTTCAGTTCAAAGAATAACGCTTTTCAGATCAAAATTGCTGTCTGAATCAAAAAATAAAAAAATTTCTAATTTTTTAGATGCCCCAATGGAAGGATTAAGCTAACTCCTTGCCCCCTTGAGAAATCGGGTAAATTTTTTGAATTTTGGGTTGATTTCTCAACAAAGGTTAAAAGCTGCCCCAAGGGTCTAGAAAGGCTTTGGGATGTAAGAATAATGCCAAAAATGCAAAAAACGATGCAAAATTAGGTCCAAATTGGAAAAATTGGTGAAAATGACAATAAACCCCATCTTTAAGGTTAAAATAGGGCAAAAATCCCTAATATTCTAGCTTGAATAGGCTAATAAGGGTCATTTTCAATTCATTTGTGCATTCACACTTAAGAGAATTCTTATGATTTGAGCTCTGACCCTCTGATGAAATGGCGTGCCGAGAGCTTCCCAGGCACATCTTTGATCGAGTTTGAGAGTTCCAGCTGCTTCCTGGCACAGGACCACCGGTATGTGATTCAAAACTTGATTTGAAATTTGAATTTTTGATGCATTTATTATGCTTTAAAATTTAGATTCTAGCGATGTCGCTATATAGCAATGCCCAAACTAAAATCGACGATGCCCAAATAATTTATAGTGACACTTTTCTCAATTTAAAATTAGGGTTTCTAATTTTAAATGGTGACGCACTTGCCAATTTAGAAATTAGGGTTAGGGTAGGCCAAAAGCTAAATCGCGACGCCAACTTATTTGGCGATGCATGTTTTGATTTAAAATTTTAAATGCATCAGGCATTGCTATTTGAAATTTGAATATAGTGATGCTATTGTGATTTTTGAGCCAAAAATTTTGAATAACATCAAATTTTGATGATTTCTTGATGCTAGGCGCTTTGTTGATGTAAGAGGTCTTCTCGCCATTGATGTCGAGGGAGCACAGACCCACTATATTGGAAAGATTAGGTGATCTGTCAGAGTTGCACCAAGAGCACCTTGGAGAGATTGGTTTGTGGTACATTGCATATGCACCCGTGATTAGGACACATTTGGCGATGATGACAACTTTTTGCGAGAGATGGCACAACGAGACCTCGTCCTTCCACCTTTCAACAGGCAAGGTGACAGTTACTTTGGAGGATGTGTGATAGATTCTCCGTTTCACCCACTCATAGTGATCGCGTGATTTACGATATTGATGTTGGATTCGATGCATGCCTTGAGGTGATGGAGATGGACCAGATTGCATTGGTTACTTCTCAGATTGACTTGGAGACATACAAAGGTCATGTTCCGACCTTTAGATTGATCATCACAAACATCATTTTAGGTTTGGTGGCTTTAGATAGACGTAGTATAGGATTTAGCCCAGGATGGGGCTTGGTGTGGCACCGAATACTATACAGGAGGACACTTTTTGTGTGGGGGTCCATGATTTAGCCTCCTTATATCATGATTTACATGATTTTTGTCTATTGTGATGGGAGAGCCATCAATGCAAGGGTGACTCTGCTACACATTTGGGCATGGGAGCACATTACCGTGCTTTGGCCGATTGTTCAGATGGTAGATGTGGAGTTAGATGATCTCGTCATTTGGAGATATAGAGGTGCCATTACCCTTAGGAACATTGGATAGATTGGGCTCCCGTGTTGGAGATGGGTTATAAATGACATGACATTTTTCCGTTGGTGCCCATGGCTACAAATGTCACCATGGTTTGATGAAATTCATCAGTTATATTTTGCTAAAGATACCTGATACATGCAGTGGTGAGAGCACACGATGATTAAGAGATATCTTCTTGACAGGGTGGCTAGACAGTTTAGAGATGTACAGGACATGCCTAACAATGCATATAGGGCCATTTTTGTCAGCCAGAGAGGTTCCCACATGGGGACCAACCATTCCTGCTCTAGAGGCCATTGAGAGTTTTAGAAATTTGGTGGCCCAGCCTTGGGAATATGATCAGGGATAGCTAGTGGCTCAGACTACATCAACATATGATGCATGGTTCATCCTACCCAAATGATTGACATATTTGGTAGGTGCTCCTCCTAGAGAGAGACCAAGAGATAGAGGAGCAAGAGGCAGGGGACAGGGAGGCTAGGACGGCCAGATTTCATGGGCTCCTCCAGTTGGACAGTAGCCTTAGGTACAACCACAGGTACAACCGCAACTAGGACTGCCACCACCAGATGCGCAAGACTCACATATTCAACAGTTGCAGCAGCAAGTGCAGACATTGATTGGTGAGCGGGATTAGGCCCGCTAACAGGTTTTAGTCATTACTATTGTGTGAGACCAGGCTCAATATCAGGTGGTTGTAGTGACAATGGAGAGAAATAAGGCACTGCAGAGAGTACAAGCTGTGACCGCTGAGAGAGATTAGGAGGTTTCCCAACACCAACAGATTGAGACTATGATGGCAGCGACCCATGGTCGGACAGTTTCAACATGCTTATACCAAGAGGCAGTTACAAAGGTTTCTTATTACAGGAAACATTATCATCAAGATGTTCTAGCGACTCTTTGACAACTAGATTTTTCATAGCGTAGCGATGCACATCCTCGAGCAGAGGATCAACCTAAGAGGTAGGCTAGAGAGGGTAGCAGCCATCAGGGCTAGCTTTTTGATGTATAGAATTTTTTTGACTTTGCCCCATTCTTTATCACTAATATACATTCATGGGATCCTTTTTAATAGCCTCGTGGATATTGTACTTTTGATCGATGTTCATACACTGATCCAAATTTTGTACCATGACACATTTTTTGATATATATATGATACGAATAATATGGATGATTGATGCTATGATGTGTTTACTTTATTTCATGATATGGATGCACTTTACTTATGCTTATGTGACATGTGATGACCATGATATGGATGGATGCAATGTTATGTTCCTTTTCATTATCTTTTCACAATATGCTATAGATGGATGATATGCAGATGTTATGGATGCAAATGATGGTTTGTGGATATATTTATTTTTGTATACTTTTTATGCATGTTTTATGATGACGATGTATGGATGCAAATGCTTATGATATTCAATGATTTAAGATGCTTAGAATAACAAATCTATATTATTCATCACAACTCAAATGATAATGCAAAATGTATGATGTGATATGCAAATGATTATGCTAATGGATTTTTTATGATTATGTTGTGATTATGAAATGTATGTATGCCGATGGTTTGTGGATGCATTGATGGTGTTTTTGTTGACTGTCATGATACTAGGTTAGCACAAAGAGAAGATAGAAGAATAAAGAATGAATGATCATCAGTGATGATTGCTTCAAAAGATCCAACAAGTCCTTGATCCATCAAGACTTTATTAGAGATGGTGATGAGACGATGCAAGATGCAGGATGAAATGGAGGATGAGGAGATGCTCACACTTTAGGATTGGGATTTTCCATCATTCCTTATTGTTTGATATAACACATAGACACGATGCATCAAGGTACTGATAACTAGGATGACATTGTATCTAGTGTAATAGACTTTGACTTGATCAACAAATAGGATAGTTCTTGTTCACATCTTGACATATGGAAATATCATTGGAATGTAAGTTAGAAGCTTAGAATATATTGGACCAAAGCATACACAATAGTCAACAACATACTCCAAAAGACCATCCTACACACAACTAAGAAAGTATGCGCCAAGATTATTTTACAAGAGTATCCAGAAACATAGCAAATGAAAGATAATGATCGATGCCCCATTCCTTTCTCTCTAAATCATTTTGATAGACATCATCGAGAGGTCCTTAGAATGGGTCATTAAGATAAATCATAAGAAAAGATCAAAGACAAAAAGTCAATGTTATCTATAGCTCTTGCCTAGTTTAAGTTCTAGCTAAGTGATATCTGATACTGATGTCCATCGCAGGAAGGACACATCCTAGGACATGTTGACAAGAGGGTTGTTTGATGTTAGGACGATGATGCTAATATGAGTCGTTGATATAAACTTCACTGACACATTTACTTGCGATCTAGACTTTAGATTTTGACAATTAGGTTCTCACTTTACAACTTGCTATGCTCGCTTTCTACTTGTTTCACCAAAGGTTAAAGGTGATGATCAATTTATTATGGGTGAAAGTTTATTTTAGGTAAAAGCGAGATGGGATGGATGGGTTTGGATTTTCTAGAATATTTCAATGTTTTTGGTATTTTGAGAATGTTTTGAGGCTGTTTTTGGTCTTTTTGGAAGTTTATGTGAATGTTTAGGATTTTCAAATTTTTTGAGGCTGTTTAGGGTTTTTTGAATGTTTTGAGGCTTTTTAGGTCTTTTGAGTATTTTCTATTGTTTTTGGATTTTCCATTTTCATTTTTTTTTATGTTTTTGAGAATATTTGGATGTTTTTGAGGATTTTCAGATATTTGGATGTTTTTGGTATTTTCAAAGGGTTTTACAAATGTGTAAAGATTTTTCAATTTTTTTTAATGTTAAGAAGGGGTTTTACTTGAGAGTTTTGAGTTCGACCAAGAAACCCTAACCCTAAGACCCATCCTAGAGTCTCGAGGGGGCTAATCATAGATAAATGCCTGCATTATACATCACGAGGAGACCACGTGGTTTGGTAGAACAGGCCATTTGAGATGAGGATATGAACAAATGAGAGACGGTTGTTTATTATGTCAGACTTCTAAAGGACTGACCTAGGGTGTCTCGGGGACATATCAATGATGGCCTTGCCTACGTTCAAGCTTAGAGATGACATAGTTCGACAAGAGGAATCTATTTTTTGGATTTTTGATGTTTGACCTTTTTAGGGTTTTTGATGTTTTTTGTATGTTTTGGATTTTTTCCTTTACAATTTTATGAATATTTTTGGATTTTAGCTGTATAAGATTTTACAAATGTTTTTGAATTTTATGGATAAGATTTTATGAATGTTTTTGGATTTTCTGGATAAGATGTCCAAAAACCTTGAGATATACAAGAACCTAATTGTGATCCATAACGAAATGCCCCCAGTGTGACATATTAGCCTACTTCAATAAAGGTTGAACAAACTGACCTTGGGAATATGCCAAGTAGTGCTAAAGGGTTCATGATACCTTACAGTGACAAGCCATGATAAGGACACATATGAGGAATGGATAGCGATGCAAAGAATGATAGGGCCAAAAGAACCAAAGAATAGATGGAGATGCTTTATTTACGCAAGGTGCCTATTTGCCAGGTTTTCACCAAGGTACTTTCCCAAAGCACCACCGAAGTGGTTTTCACTAGAGGAAGATTTTTTTTCTTTACTTTTCTCAATCCTTTTTCTCATTTTTTTGGATTTTGATCATTTTTTGATATTTTTGTATTTTTTGATTTACACCCTTCAAGATTTAGGCATAAAATTTCTTGAGATGCAAGCTGTTGGTTGGCTCCTGCAAGGGTTCACCTTCATGGGTTGACAGTTGATATGCTTCTAATCCGTAGCTTGCTGTGATGACAAAGGGACCCAACCAGTTAGGCTCAAACTTTTCTTTGCCGTCTTGATCTGGAAGATTCTTCTAATTTTGCTTTAAGACAAGATCACCTACCTGGAACAATCGACAATTGATTTTCTTGTTATAGCTTCATTTCAGTCAGTTTTGATACACTCGCAACTGATTAAGGGCGTCAATGTTCATCCAGGAATTCTAGCTCATTCAGTCGAGACACTCTGTATTCTTCCTCAGTTATCAGATTTTATAGTGACACTCATAATGATGGGAGCTCAAACTTGATAGGAAAAATGGCTTCTGATCCATAGACTAGGGAGAAAGGGGTTACACTTGTAGGCATGCAAATACTGGTTCGATAGGCCCAAAGAGCGGGATTTAGCTACATATGCCAATCATGACCAACTTCATTAACTGCTTTCTTTAGGATTTTTAGGATAGTTTTGTTCGTGGCTTCTGCTTGGCCATTGCCTTGGGGATAGTATGGGGTAGAGAATCGACGTAGGATATTGAAGTTTTGGTACAACTCCTTTACATCCTGATTCTTGAATGGTGTCCTATTGTCTGAGATGAGGGTTTTTGGAACACCACAATGAAAAATTAGGTAATTTAGGATAAACTTGGCTATCTGCTTCCTTATTATGTAGGTCATAGGAATGGCTTCAACCCACTTAGTAAAGTACTCAGTGGTAGTTATGATAAAATTATGATCGTTGGATGTGGTTGGAGTGATTTTTCCTATGAGTTCAAGTCTCCATTGCAAAAAAGGCCATGGTGTGATCATTGGCTGTGATTCTTGAGCTGGAGCATGAATTAGATCCCCATGCTGTTGAAACTTGATACATTTCCACACATACTGATGAGCTTCTTTTTCGATGGTTGTCCAATAGTACCTCATCCTTAATAGTTTCTTAGCCAATGTCATACCGCAAGAATGGGACCCACATATGCCATCATGGATTTTTGTTAAAGCAGTTAAGGCTTCCTCTTGGTTAAGACATCGTAGTAATGTCCCTTCGATACTTCGATGGTAAAGGGTATCACCTAGGATCACAAATCAGGATGCTTTTTAACGAAGGTATTTTTAAGGTTCGAGGTGATATCAGATGGAAGGGTTCCTTTGTTAAGGTAAGTAAAGATATCATGGTACCACGGGGATCTAGGACCAACAATGACACATGAGAATTCAAATTTAGGGATTTCAAAAGTTGGTACGAGAAGCTATTCTACCAAGAATTCACATTGGAGAATGTTGTTCGACATGTCTAGTAATGATCTAATTCTTTCCATGGCATCTGCTGTTCTATTGTTCATACGAGGAATTTTCTCAAATGTTATGTCTATAAAAAGATCTTTGAGATTCTCCACCATCTTATTTTAAGGAGTGAGCTTATCATCTTTAGTTTGATAGTCATCATTGACTTGGTTGATAACTAGCTATGAGTCTCCATAGACTTTCATCTCTTGTATCTGCCACTAAATTGCTATCTTGAGACTTGTGATCAAGGATTCACATTCAACAATGTTATTGGTACATGGAAATGATAGCCTATATGAATTTAGGATGCAATCACCTTGGGGGGTGATAAAAAGAATGCCTGCCCCTGATCCATGTTGGGTAAATGATCCATCAAAGTACATCTTCCACTGAGTTGTGAGATTAATAAGGAACATTGATTCATCAAGGAACTCAGATATTGAAGGGTTCTCATCATAGAGGGGTGCTTCGGCTAGTTGGTTTGCGATCACTTGTCCTTTGATTGCCTTGCACTCCATATACTCTATGTCAAACTCTATCAAGATCATAACCCATTTAGCCATTCGTCCTATGAGGGTTGCTTTGGATAATAGATATTTTAATGGATCAATCTTAGCAATGAGCTTGATTTGGAGTGACAACATGTAGTGCTTGAAATTTTGTGAAGTGAAAACTAATGCTAGGCATGCTTTCTCAATGGGTGAATAATTCATCTCATAGACTACCAAGGTTTTGCTGATGTAGTATATGGCTCTTTCCTTTCTATTTTCATCATGTTGTGCTAAAAGAGCTCCTAGTGCTACTGGTGTTGCTGAGATATACAGGATTAGTGGCCTGTTCGGTATCAACGACATGAGCACTAGAGGTGTTAGTAGATAATCCTTGATCTGCCAAAAAGCTTTATCACATTTGTCATCCCACTTGTAATTTATCCCTTTATGGAGAAGATGAGAAAAGGGATGAATTTCATCTGATAGTTGGGCTATGAACCTTTTGATAGACTGCAATATTCCTTGTAATCCTCTCATCTGCTTCAATGTCTATGGTGGTTCCATGTCTAGGATGGATTTTACCTTTTCTGAATCGATTTCTATCCCTCTTTGTGAAACAATAAAGCCAAGAAGTTTCCCTGATGTGACCCTGAACATACACTTTTTTTGATTCAGTTGTACCTTGTATTCTTCAATCTTATCAAAGATAGGTCCTAAGATTTGCATGTGCTCAATTCTCTTCTTTGATTTTTCCAAAATATCGTCCACATAATCTTCAACTTTTTTGTGGATCATGTCGTGAAAAATGAGGGTCATTGCTTTTTGATAGGTCGCTCTTGCATTCTTTAACCCAAATGGCATTACATTCCAAAAGTAAGTTCCCCATGGACAAGTAAAGGCAGTTTTATGTCGATCTTCCTTGGTGATTATGATTTGATTTTAGCTTGAAAATCCATCCGTGAGTGACAAAATTTCATGCCCAGCTATTAAATCCAAAATGAGATCAATTTTGGGAAGAGGGAAATCGTCCTTTGGGCATGCCTTGTTTAGATCTCTAAAATTAGTGCATATTCTGATGCCCCCAGTGGGTTGTGAGACTGGTACCAAGTTTGAAACCCACTCAGGATAATCTATCGATTGGATAAATCCAATGTCAAGAAGCTTTTGTAGTTCTAGTTTAACCAAGAGTGCTATTTGAGGATGCATCTTCCTTAATTTTTGCTTAACTGGTTTGGCTTCAGGATAGACTGCTAAGTGATGTACAACCACTTCTGGATCAAGACCTTGCATGTTTGTGTATGACCATGCAAAGTTATCTCTTCTCTCTTTGAGGAATGTTGCTAGGTTCTTTTGTTCTTCGTCCAACAAGGATTCAACATAAAAAGTGATCTTAGGTGCTTCTTATGTTCCCACATTGACTGGAGTAGCCTTTTCTGCTAGTACTGCTGACTTCTTTGGATGCATTGCACTAAGGGGGAGATCGAATCCCTCATCCTTGGGTGCATCAGAGAGGTTTTCACCATTGGATGCATCCTTTACTATTTTGGGACCAAAGAGTGCCATTATGTGGTTTTCACTCAAAGATCTGCATGTTAGTTGCATTTCATTTATTTTGTGACTGAAGGATTCAATTGTCTCCCCATAGTACGCCCCTGTATCAAGCTCCATGTCGAAGCCTGATTTGTGATCTACCCATGATAAGTTGTCTCAGAGTCCCATGAATTCTAAGATCGCTTCATCATTTTCAAATAAATCTAGAATTGATGGTCCTTGTTGGTCCATGCCAATGAGTTGTGGGTATACTAGGTGTATTTCAGTTGGTAGGTTGTTTGAGACAAAGGATGTCATGGATATCATAAAGAGGGTGTTGTTCTCAAATAGGTCAGTAACATCAAGGGGAAAGTCATCTAAGGTTGTATCATACGATGTAGGTGACCAAGATGAATCCTCAACTCATTTAATAGAAATACCTTTGCCAATAAGTGTGACCTTGCTAGTAGTACAACCTAAGCCAAGATTCTTTATTTGTTTCTCAGGAACGATGGGTTCTAGTAAACCATTGTCATTATTCCCTAGCTTCTCATTCTTGTTATATCCCATGCTATTCATTAGCTTTAGGCCTTTGTTGTCATCTTCCATGGGAAGAACACGAACAATTCGTTCATCTTGATAGAGGAGTTTAGAGATATCTTCCTCATTGACATCTTCTTGATTCAAATCTCCCCACTTAGTGAAGGTAGTAGCCGCCATCTTGATTGTTTCTGGTTCTTTGGTGCTAGATGTAGGTTTCCCATGAGATTGAGGAGAAATAGGTAACTCTCCTAAGACAAAGGTGTCTTTTAATAGTTTGTAGTTTCCACAACCATCATCTTGGATGAATTCTTTCACGTCGAGTATACTTTTTACAATGGGCATTTTTGATGTTGAGGTAGAGGCTAGGGATGATGAGTCAATAAATGAGCTTGATGGTGTAGGTCCTTCATTATTTTTGGGTATTTGTGGGATCTTACAAAACTTGGCCTCAAGAATTTTGCAATAGTAGAAAGGCTCATAATTTCCATGGATAGTGATTTCTCTGCCTTGAAAAATGAAACTTCACACACCGATGATAGGTTAAGGCTACAACTTTCGAGCATGGATCCAAGGTCGGCCAAGTAGTATGTTATAGGGAAGATCAAGATCAAGTACTTGGCATGTAGTTTCTACAATAAGAGGTCCCACTTGGATTGGAAGTGTGATGATTCCTTGCGATAC
>VDFB02363751.1:0-24254 GCA_007258455.2 Sequoia sempervirens | reverse complement strand
GGTCATTGAGACTTTGTTTAAGTCTTGCCGAATGGACCTATCACTATGACATGAAGACTCGGTGAGATCTCTTACATATATGGAATGTCTTGGCGACAGAAGGGTTTGTTATCGAGTGCTAGCGTATGTCGAGGTGGCCTATGGCAACTGGATCATCGGGCTAACTCAAGTGTGTTGGTATGTGGTCCTAGCAATAGGGAGATGTCTCGCCGATTGTAGTCATCGGGGTGACTTGAACATTCGAGAAGATCTCTTGGTGACTGGGAGATGTCTGGCCGACTGTATACAATCAGAGTAGCTTGAGGGTCTCGATGAGAAGTCTTGGCGACATGGAAAGTCTCACCGACAGTGTTGCTTTTGGGTCATCGGTGTGACATAAGGGTTTGATATGAAGTCTTGGCAACAAGGTGATGTCTTGCCGATAGGTAACAAAGGGTTCAGTAAGACTTTGAGCGAAAAGCGGTGTCAAGGAGACCGTTGGCCGAAAGGCTTGTTTCGGTATGATGTCTCAGTGATAGCCAAATTCTTGCCGATAGCTTTCACTTGGAGTCATCAGGGTAACTTGGAAGTCTCAGTAAGAAGTCTTGCCGATAAGGAAAATTCTTTCCGATGGGTTGTAATGTCTTGGCGATAGCGGTATGTCTTGCTGACTAATGAACACTTCGATGTGACTTGAAGACTTCGAAGTAACGTCTCAACGAAAGCGATATGTCTTGCCAACTAGTGTTTCGGTATAACATGAAGAGCTCGTTATGGAGTCTTGGCGAAGAGCGATAGTCTTGCCGATGGGAATCCAGATGTCGGTATGACTCTTGGCAACTACTTGGTGTTTGGTATGACTTGAGGGCTCTGTGTAATCTCTTGGCGAAAGTGATATGTCTTACCGATTGTTGGACATTTCAGAGTGACCTTTGAACATTGGTATGATGTCTTATTGAATGGCGATTGTCTCACCGATGAGAATGCTGAGGTCGATGTGACTTGGGAACTTCGGTAAGATGTCTTGGCAATAAGGGGAAGTCTGAGCGATAGCTTTCTAGACTCGATGTAACATCTTTCTGATAGTGAAGACTCTTGGTGATAAAGACGATATGGGCTCTGTGGCATCAGGGAGACATGGTTAGTGTCTCAGCGACATGCGACACAGGTTGAATTCCTTTTGACCAAGTGAAGACTATTTGTTGCAGTGCGATTTGGACCAATCAGAGAAAGCAGCATGTGAACCGTTTGCTGAACCATTTCTGTGTGGAAGTTGGAAAACTAAAACACGAGGAAGTGGAAACATCTAATGATGCTGAGCTGGATGATTCGCGAGTTTTGATCCGATAGTTGGAAAAGAACAATTTCATAGAGCCTACAGAGAATGGATGTATATACATATGCATTGGACGTTCTGAAGTGGAGAGTTGATAAGCCAAGGAGTTGAGGTCGAGAGCCAGAGAGAGAATGATAGAGAGAAGACCGAGTGGCTAGCCGAAAGGCTGAGGCCATGAGGTTGAAGCAGAGGATTGAGAGGCAGAGTTAAGTTGTTGGAATCTCTCGTGATCATGATTGCTTTGGTTGATCTCTCAGGGATAGTTTTGCTACCAATTGTATCCAGAATGAACAAGATGTAATCTCTAAAAGGCTAAGAGCCTGAAACTATATTGTAACTTTCTGTTGCTGAATAATACAATGGCCCAAACTTTGGAGAGTGGGGTTTTTCACCCGAAAGGGTTTTCCCCACGTAAAATCTTTGTGTTATGTTTTTCGTAGTATCTTTCATCTGTGTTGTTGCTTGCTATTGAATTTACTTGTGTTTTTCTCAGAAGGATTAATGTGGGAAATAAACTGTCTGTTTCCACTTTAGGACATAGTAGTATGTGTCTTTGAGGCAACCTAATTGAAATTAAAGTTACCGAAGGCACTACTGTTTGGAGTTTTCATTTCATGCGCTCCATTGATTTCCTTACAGAATCATGTATTGATCATTTGGTTGATAGATTTGTAGGTTTTGAATTTGATTTAAATCTACCATAGGGAAAGGTGTTCCAAACTTTAGATTGGGCATACTCACATTTTTTGTATCATTGAGGTTTGCAGGGTATAATGATCCCATGTGTGAATTTTATAAATGTGAGTTTTGATAATCAATTGGTATTGTAAGGCTTTGATAGTTTGGTTGATTTAGATCACTCATGATGTATGAATTGAGTTTATATTCCATAATTTTCTTGTGTTTTGACCTTGTTGACCTCTAAGGAATTTAGGACTAATGATGAGATGAAGGATGAAAGGGTGAGTGATATGGATGATGAACTTTCAAACTTTGGACAACACTAGACTTTGGGTTTGGTGTTTTGATGTTTAAGGATTGATAATGAACTTATGAACCCTAAGATAGACTTGTGACCTTAGGATAAATTTGTTCAAAATGGATTGTTTTCTAATTTAACTGTGTATGAAAAAGGATGCATTCCCACACACTTTAGCTAAACAAGGTGATTTGGTTTGATTTTATGATTACCCAAGTCTAGGAGGTTGGTGTATCCAAAGTTCTAAATTTGTTTGTGAGATGAAATGACAATTTTTTTGTGTGAATGGAAAGATTGATTTGATCCTAATATGAACCTAAGAGGGACATATTTAGAAGACCAAGGTGTTGAAGAACATGCTTTTCCCTAAGAGTATTCCAAACCAAAAAGATCAATGTTTGCTTGAAGGGCCATATGTTTTGAGCATAAGACAAAAGATAAACATGCACTTGTGTGGGGTTCAATTGGTTTAATCTTGATTAGTGAGGTTGCTTTTACCACATCCAATGTCTTGATTAAGTTTTCAAACTAAATGTCTATAACTTTCAACAACCTTCATTCCATAAAGCTCAAATATGTGAAAATCTAGAAGTTTAAGTCATAGTTCCCTAGGTTTACTTTGGAATAAATGTGGATTGAGATGTGACCCAAACATTATGAAGCCTCAAAGATATTATTTTGAGAAAAACAAGATATATTTGAGGGCATGCAATAATATAGGGTTTAATAAAGGTATCCACACTTAGGTCCAAAGGGTTTGAAATCTTAATGCCAATGTTCAATGTTTGTTTAAAATGTTTTGAATCCAAGCAATGTGTTTGATGTCCAAGGTAATGGAGATATTTTGCAAATGTTCTTCATAAGATTCACTTGGAAAGTTCAGAAAAGACAATCTTTACAACCTAGAGAGTAGGTACATTCTTTGAGGTGGGCCTACCTCATGCCCTGAAGAGATGATTTTACGTGCAAATTATGGAGGGAACACATAGAGGGATATCACCCCCTTAATATTTTGTACAAGAGAATGAACTCTTAAGCTCTATGCCTCAACCATAAATTGGACTTTGTAAGTAACTTCTCGGAAGTAAATTTTGATGCACCACTTTCAAAGAACATTTTGAAAAATAAGGTTTGGCCTCTGCACAGGTTTTTAATGACACACCATGAACAACGAGACATATACTACCATTTGCAAGCCACTTAAAGCATTAAACCATTCCCTTCCAAACCATAACTCTGAAGTTGGATTAGGTGCAGTATGTTATATGCCGCAGATTAAAGCTACTACTCTTTCAGGTTCGCAACCTTTATATAGCCCACCAATAAACGTGCTTTTATTCGAGTCGCATATATGAGTTCTCCATTATGGGATGTGTCTCATTAGTAGGCCCTCTCTTAATAAGAAAAATGCTATTTCTCTTTACCCAAAATCACACAAAGCACGAGGGGAGAGGATACGTAGCAAGTTCTTAGGGTGACTCGAAACAAAGAAATTTTTGTAACCTTAAAGTGTTTCTCTTCACCCAAGATCGCACAAGGTGCAAGGGGAGAGGATGCACGCTAGAAGTTTACACGCATGGAAAGCACACCAAACACTCATTCATTTTAACCAACATTGCAAAATGACTTCATTTTAAGCACCAATGGAAGTGTTTGTTTGTATTGTTCAATTTTAACCAATATCACAATAATGAGGAAATGAGGGGTTCAATTCTTAACCAACTTTGAAAAGATCATTGCAATGGTAAATTTAAAGCCCAAATCAAATCTAGTAGTCCTAAAGCATGAAAGGAAAAAAAACATATGATGGGTTATTTCCCCATGAGTGTTTGAAAACACTATTACAATGAATATCAAATTCTTTCCAATTTCAATGCTCCATTCTCCACCTCAAACCTGTAATAGTGACTTTGTGTTAGCAAAGGCAACGCTATTTTGGAAATAGTGACACTCTAGTTAAAAGAAAAAGCGACGCTCTGTAGTAGACAATGAGCTCAAGGCGACGTTGTATTGACAAAGGCAACACCATATCATAAGTGGCACTCTGGTGAAAACCTGCAAGTTCACAGAAAATAGAGAGGTCAATAGCAACAATTTAACAAAAGCAACACAATAATAGAAAAGCAAAAGCGGTTAAGCACATCAAAAGTGACTCCCTATTTCAATAGTGGCTTTGTTTATAAAAATGACGATGTATTTCCTAGTAATAGTAGTGTTGTTTTCAAAAGCGACACTCTGGTAATCTCAGTAGCAACGTCATTTTCTGGAACCTACAAAAAATGTGAATCTCAAGCAAAAACTTCAAAAATTAAATGGTTAAAGCCCTCCTAGCGCCAAAATGTGAGCATGATCTATACTTGAGCCAACATGATCAAAACACAAGGAAATTAGTCACATTATCTAAGTTAAATCAAGCTCCCTATGAAATTATTAGAAGCACAAAACAAAGAAACCATGAATACAAAAACATGAAATAACAAGCAATGCATAATGAAATCTTAGCTAAATAACCCAAAGTTGATCCCATAGGGGAATTGGTGCCATATTGACGTGGCATATTGGCCCTTTCCCAATCCCTTTTTATGAACAAGCTTCAAGATTGTGATAAAATGATGAAATTGATGCAAGATGATGTTGGATTCAAGCTAAAATGATGAAATGCGAGAGATGGTGGATATGGAATTGTGGATAGCAACTTTGCTTCAAGAAGTGGATCCCTTTCTCATAGAAGTGAGTTCTATTTATAGGGAAAATATTTGAATCAAGGGTTGAGATTCATTTTCCCAATCAATGGTTGCTAATTGATGAGAGGATTGAAGGATGATTAGCCTTGTGACAAGGCTAAGCTCAAGGTGATGGGAATATGTGCTCACACATGTGTGAGCACATTTTGGGAAGAGAGTATGTAAGAGGGAATTAAGACATGTGGTTGAAGAATTAAAGGCATGTGGGTGAAAGATATTAAGGCATGTAAGAGAAGTGAATGCTCATGTAAGAGACAAGATGGCTTGTGTAAGAGACATGTAAGAGCCATTAAGGCTTGGGTGGGAGACAAGATGGCTTGTGTAAGAGCCATCAAGGCTTTGGAAAGAAAGTCAATGGAGGGAGTAAACGAGGAAGGAATATTCCATGGGAATATTCTCATGCAAGTGTGAGGGAAAATAGCCATTTGACTAATTTGAAAAAATTAATTAGTTGTGATAAAATTAAGTAGTTGTGCAAGTTGGAGTTAATAAACCATGGGTTTATTTAACTTGAATGGAGTTAAATGTTGGAGAATGGACTAATTAGGATTAGCAAGTGGATAAAGTTAATTAATCAATGATTAATTAACTTAGGTGGGTTTAGGAGTTTGTGACATTTAATTAAATAATTAGAGTTATTTAATCAAATGAGAAGACAAGAGTTTTAATTAAATAGTTTGGATTATCTAATTAAATGGGATGAAAATTAATTGAAAGGGGGATGAATTAATCCAATAAAATTAGTTATTTGATAAATAGGAGAAAGTGATAGATTTAATTAAACAATTTAGATCATTTAATTAAATAGTTAGAGAAGAGGTGATTTTAGGAGGAAATGGTGTTAACATCAAATTTAGATGTGTAATATTGGTTAGGACGATTTGAAGTGTCTACAAGTCATAAGATGGTTCTTCCTTTTATGTGTTGCAACACAACAACAAAGTTGTGTACAAACTTGTACTCCCATCCTCTTCTGAAATTCACCTAGTTTTTCATGTGTCTTGCTTCAAGAAAATGAATGGTAATGCTATTATAGTAGCGACAAAACTACCAACATTAGATGAGGAGGGATCCATCTTCTTAGAATTAAAGGTCATAGTAGACAAATGCAACATTTTTTTTACATTCATCTCACTAATGAGGTTTGGATCTAATGGGAGGGTTTGCAATTCGAAGATGTCACACGAGAGCCAACTAACATTCTCTCCAAATTTTTCAACTTTGAGCTTTGAGAACAAGACTTTTTGAAAGGGGAGGTAGTGTCATATACCGTATTATTATATATATAATAACTATTTACTGGTATTAGTTTGGTATACATGCTTAATAAGTCGTTCATATATAATAATAAATAAAAACATTGATGTATATACTATGTAAAATACTCCACTAATTAAAAAGATAAAATATCATCTCTAATAAGACTCTTTATATATAATAACTTCCTAAATAAAATATATCTTAAATATTTATAATTAAAATTAATATTCTATTAAAAAATTACCCTCAAAATAATGCTTGAAGATTAATATAAAATCTTACGTTAAGCTCTCTTTTCTACTCAATCTTTGTACATATTTCTTGTGTTCATTACACTTCTACCTAAGAGAAACTACCATCTTACACTAGTTAAATCCATAAAAAATCTAATCCATACAGGCCCAATAAACAATGGAAATCAATTAAAGCTTATCGTAATTATTTGTTTTCAACCCATTTTTTGCTCTTCACGCTAAGGTTTTCTAAGCCCTTTCAGTTAAGCGGTCAATTCTGCGGTCAATTCTATCATATTTAGGTACAATACATTTGTTGTTAAACTCATTGTCACACCGACTAGGCGTTTTAACAACTGAATAAAAAATGAAGCTTAAATCTATGTCGTATACTTTGATCAATGCCTATGCAGCGACTCAGAATTCCAACGCAAGACAGGAGGAAGGGGTATAAGTCCAGTCCCCACCTCTTTTTGCTTTCCCTGTGATCAAATATACCCTGAATCATTATTATGGCTATCCCTCTTCATCACCTTGAAATCTCACTGATCTGAATTTCAGAGTTTTAACTCAGATCTGGGTTTTTAATGGGTTCCTCGTGCATGTTATGGATCAATTCCATTCATAGGTAAATGGATTTCAGCAAATGTAGAGAGCAATTGGAGTCTGGAAATCTTTGCTGGAGCGGCATCTTTCTTGAGGTGGGCTTTTTAATTTCTCATTACTACATTTTCTGGTTATGTAAAGCTTATAAGAAAAATGCAAATTGACATGAGTCTACATTTTCTGGTTTGTTCTGAATAATATTACTTGGAACTTTTTAGGGGATTTCGATTGGGTTTTTCTTTAGTTTCTTTTTTTCTTCCTTCTGATGTTTAGTTTGGACAAATCTCTGGGTAAATTTGTGTTATCTGAAAGGCAATATATTAGGTTTAATTCTGATACGAAGTTTAATTTATGAGAAAACTATTACAGGTTTAAACCTAGCTGATATTTTGCGTAGGTTTCTGGTCGGAAGTTAGTTAATGAAAAGAAAAAAGGTTTAGCCACTCTTTATATTCCAACTGATGTCTTGGGCTACTTTCTGATCCGAAATTATAGGTTTAAACAACTGATATCTTGGGTAAATGCCTCGTCGGAAGTTTAGTTTATGAAAAAAAATAGTATAGTTTATCTTCTGTCTATATTTAAACTGATGTCTTGCGCTAGTTTCTCCTCTGAAATTCAGTTTATGAGAAAAGCATTATAGGTCTGGCTCCTGCGTCTATTCAAACTGTTCTTGGATTAGTTTTAGGCTTTAGCCATGAATTCGAGGGTATTAGGAAACTATTAGAGTTTAGCTTCTATATGAGTTCAAGTTGTTTCTTGGTTTTAGCTCTGAATTTTAGTTTATTGGCAAGACCTTAATCTTTTAGCTTCTGTATATATAGAACTAACTTTTGGGTTTAGCTTCTGGTTTGAAATTCTTTATGTGGGGAAAATATTATTGGTATTTTCGATATAGATTCAAACTAATGTTATTAATTAGCTTTTGTTCGAATTTTAGTTTAAGGGAAAAACATTATAGGTTTAGCCTCTGTATTCATTCAAACTGGTTCCTTGGGTTACTTTCAGAACTTAAAGCTTAGTTTAAGAAAAGAACATTATCAGTTTACCTTCTGTATATGTTTTGAAGTGTTTGATGGGTTGTTTTTTGTTCTTAAGTTCAGTTTTTTACAAAGACATGACGGGTTCAGGTTTTCTTTATATATTCAGACTGATGTCTTTTAGTTTCTGATCTGAATTTTAGTTAGTGGTAAAAACATAATAGGTCTGGCTTCTGTTTATATCCAGTGTTTAAATTGATATTTTTGGTAAGTTTTATATTTGAAGCATAGTTTATGGAATAAGCATTATACAGTTTCTATTTGTAATATGTATTCTGTTAGGATATTAAGAACTTTAGGTATCCTGTTAGGATATTAGGAACTTTAGGTTTAAGCCATGATAATTATTTAACCAGTAATATTAATGGTACGATGTAAACAGATTTGCAAAAATAATTGCAGAAGAATAATTATCATAGTACACAAGATATTAATGCGGGGAAAACTTTTTGGTTAAAAACCCCACAAATAATCATTCAACGGATAGAAAACTTCCATTAAGTCTGTACAAATTACAGATACAAGAAACCTAACTTATGCAATTTCCTTTCTCTCCTCCTTTCCACAAAATGCCTCAAAATACCTCTTGAAGTTATGCCTATCCATGAATGCAATAGTCATTCCATTCAGAAGACAAAATATCCCAATGGATATATATATATTTTCTACATAGTTTTCCTTTAAATATAGGGAGTTGCTGCAATTCATCCCCACATAAGGTCGGCTACAAACTTTCACAAAATGGTTTGTAATTTTTAATAAATAAAATAACTTTTAATTAATGAATCATTAGTAATCATTCCCCCATAATATGGCCAACCGATATATATTTAATAAGGCTAAACTTTGTATCAAATTGAGCCAATTTAAATGTTCAGTCATGACCTCTAATGTTTATTATGCTCAAACATATTCAAACTGATTTTTCTAAGTTAATTTCTGCCCTGAAGTTTGGTTAATAAGAAGAACATTATAGGTGCTGCTTCAGTTTTTTTAAAACTGTGGCCTAGGTTAGTTTTAGCTCTTAGTTTCTGCCCTGAAGTTTGGTTAATGAGAAGAAAATTATAGGTGTAGTTTCTGAATATTTTCAAACTGTGCCCTATGTTAGTTTTAGCTCTGATGTTTAGTTTATAGCTGAAACATTATAGGTTTAGCTTCTGTTTAACTTTATATTCAATCTTTTAGTTATATTCTTGATTTAAATTTTGGTTTATGAGAAATCCATTACAGGTTTAACTTGTTTATATATAACCTGATTTCATGGGCTAGTTAATGGTACGGAGTTTGCTTTATGATAAAAATATTGGAAGATTATGAGGAAATTTTTGTGGGCTTAGTTTTTTTATTATTTATATATTCAAATTGACTTTTTCCATCAGTTTCTGATGTGAAGTTTACATAATGAGAAAAAGATATGGCTTATATTCTGTTTGTGCTTGTTTTTAATATTTTAGTCCATCAAAAAATATGTGCATTGTTTGCAGAGGTAGAGGAGGACAAGATGAAGCCTTTAAGCACTGTGGAGCTGTTTGGGCAGAGCCTGTTGAAGGTTGTGAGTAACATATGCTTTGTCTTTTTTGTGGTAGCTGTATTGATATTCACAGGGATTGCTGTAACTTATAAACCTCCAGATCCTTGGTTTGAATCACAAAAGGCTATGGCCAAGGTTTTTTCTTCTGTGGGGAATGCCACATTCAAACAGGACGACTCCATTGTTCGCACTGGTGAAGATATTGCTCTTTCACCGTCTCCAGCCATGAAAGAGGAAAAACCTGTTACAATGAAAACAGTCCAAGTAGAAGAAGCAAATGCTACTAGTCAGCCACCCATATCAGAATGCAATCCAGATCAGGCTATAAGCTGTGCAGATCCTAGAATTTTAGTTCTAATTAAAAAGTTTAATTTGAAGACCTTCCCAACTATCAACATTTTTGAATATAAATTGCCTGTACAAGGGTCTAAATCAAATGAGTGTGATGTAGCTTGGAGGTTCAGATCCAAGAAGGAAAAATCATGGAGAAAATATAGGGATTTCAGAAGATTTACTATAGGTTTCAATCTGAATTGTGATTACATGATCACAGGTGCTGGCCGGTGGCATTCGGGAAAAAATGCTCGGCCACCAAAGGTAATAAGAAAGGATCCTCGAGCAATAAATAAGACATCTTCACAATCTAATACTGGCAACATTAATGATCCCACTTCTACAACTTTGTCCGTGCCATCTGTTTTGGTTACAGATGAAGTCATAGATGATGCAGTCCCTCTACCCACATCCGAATCTAGTTTCAGGAAGGGAAAATACTTATACTACTCCCGTGGAGGAGACTACTGCAAGGAGATGAATCAGTATCTGTGGAGTTTACTCTGTGCACTTGGAGAGGCGCAATATCTTAACAGAACATTTGTTATGGATCTTAGTATGTGCCTGTCTTCAAAGTACACCTCCAGCAGCAAGGATGAGGAAGGAAAGGACTTTAGGTACTACTTCGATTTTGAGCATTTGAAGGAGAGCACATCTGTTGTTGAGGAGGAGCAGTTTCTCAAAGAATGGAAAAAATGGGACAGAGAACACAAGAATGATCAAATTCCAGTCAAAAATGTGGAGGACTACAAGATCAGCCCAAGGCAATTGAAGAAAGACAAAAGTGTGATAATTTGGAGGCAATTTGATGCACCAGAACCAGACAATTATTGGTATCGGGTATGTGAAGGGCGAGCAGAGAAGTATGTCCAGAGACCTTGGCACATGATATGGAAATCAAAAAGGTTGATGAACATTGTATCAGCTATCAGTGGAAGTCTTGATTGGGATTTTGATGCAGTTCATGTTGTCAGAGGTGAGAAAGCTCAGAAGAAAGAACTTTGGCCCAATCTAGATCAGGATACATCACCTGATTCAATTTTGGGCAAGCTCACTAATCTTATTCATGAGCAGAGGAAATTGTATATTGCTACCAATGAGCCAGATTACCACTACTTTGACAAGTTAAGATCCCATTTCAAGGTTTCCCTCTTGGATGATTATAAAGACTTGTGGAGAAAGGATAGTGAATGGTATAATGAGACTACTCTTTTAAACAAAGGCCAATCTGTTGAATTTGATGGTTACATGAGAGTGGCAGTAGACACTGAAGTCTTCTATAGGGCAAAGACTCGTGTGGAGACATTTTATAACTTGACAAAGGATTGTAAGGATGGTATCAATACATGCTAAATTTGATGTCTAGAAAGATGGAGAAAGTGTTAAGCGAGAGATGCAGCAGGTAGTCATGAATAATTTCATATTTCTGTGGAATTGGTATCATGGTGATTTTATAATTATCCAGATTATTTTGCAGAGTCAGGGAATTCTATTCTTGTTCCCTTGGATACCTGTTCAGTTCCAAAATGTACCAAAATCTCATTCCTTTTTCAACAGTTGGCAGATTTGTTGCCAAGCTCATTTTTAGAGCTCTCCAGAATTTATTTTTGATGCATTACATTACTGCAGAGGAATATTTTTTGCACAATTGAATTGTTTCCTGGCTTTTTCTTTAGTTTGAAATTTGATTCCTGTGATTGTAGTGAGTTCCAGGTGCTCATTTGTGCAATTTCACATTTTTAAATTGTATTGTTGCAGATAATTTTCAAATAAATTTATATCTAATGGTCTACGAACAGCAAACTGTTGAACCCTCATTAATTTCATTGGTTAGTGTAATTGATTCGTTTGATATAGAAATGATTGCAATAGAAGTATTTCCACTGAATGTTGGTAAAAACACGCAATCCTAAAGCTGTCTTCCATCAAATAAGTGAATTTCCAACCTTGGATCTTATATGTATGTCTGCCCTTCTATTTGGTTGGTAGGCTTATTTGATAGCTAAATGGCTGTACTACCTTTTGTTACATAGAGACAGGTCTACATGAGGACTAATTGCCTCTGCAAAGGAAGGATCAGATAACTGGTATTTTATCCCCTTGTGGTCCAATGGGTTTAAGAAAACAATAGATCAACTTTATGTCCAAGAAAATAATAGATCAACTTTATGTCCAAGACTTTATAATTTTTTAGTCAACAACTTAGATATCTTATAATTTGATGTTACAAATAACCAATCTAGGATAGTGATGCAATAATAAGGCCAATATTGAATTCGATTGAACTGTAAATTATGCATTTCTATGTAGAACATTCTTCGTACCAACCTTGAATATAAAAATTTAGTATGCTGCTGGTAATAGTTTATGAACTGGTGCTTTGGACAGGCCCCACACTTGAAACATTGATTGGATTGCATTATAAATACAAATTGGAAGGTAGATACATGCATTGGTATTTAACTCAGTTATCAAACAATGGGGCACAAAATATGTTCACTCTAATAGTAAGTAAATCTGGTGAGTTATGTTGATTTTCCTGTACTTCGTTGTTTCCTTGTGAACTGTATGCGAGAAGATTATGTTAGGAATACGTTGATGGCTTGTACAAGAGTGGTATTTTTGGAAGAATATTGAAAACATTGTTAATAATTGGAGCTGCAAATGTACACGGCTATGGCATAAAAGTTGGGTTCATTTTGCTTGTCAAAATTTTCTATAATTGAAACTTGTGGCAATTGAATTTCGTGTGGTGCTGCCAATTTTATATTAGATTTTGGGATTTAAAACATGATGCGTTTTCCCTTTAAAATAAATTATTTATTTTCTTTCAACCATTTACCATGTTCATCCATCACTGGAACAAAAACCCTTTTACTTCAATTTTATCCTGAAAGCACCTCGTGTTTACATAAGCGAATTTGTTCTTTTTAATTACTCTTTAAACAAACCCAACGAATCCAAAAAAACTAGTATTAACTGGGCTTCGGTGCTAGAAATCTACATGCATTTTAAGAAAACCTCAACTTCCAAGCCCATTAGAGTCAACAATCTCATGTAAACAGAGAAAGCTGTTACACATAGCAATCCATTTTTGTAATGTTACTTTTTTTCGAGCACAAAATTGGATAGATTTAATATGTAAGAGTTAATATTATATGGCAGCAGATTTATTAGTGTTATTATTTAAGTTTAAATATTCTAAAGTATATTTAGAAGTTCGATGCAAAATGTCCATTTATCATTGTTAACTAGCTTAAAACTCAAGCATATTAAGAACATCATAATTAATATATAAATTGGCATTCAACAATACGAATATGATTAAAAAAAGACAAATAACATCTCTTGAGAATTTAATTAAATCAATTCCATCTCATTTATAATTAGAAATATTTTTGAATAGTAACTCTCACCCTAAGTCGATGTCAGTGTTATTGGCTCTCACTATGACACACTTTGGAGGATTTGTTTAAAAAATACAATTTGTGTTTACTTGCATAAAGCCTTGGCCAAGACAATCTTGTAAGTACTTTTGTATACCAAGTTGGACACTCTTATGTGCCTCTTCTCTAATGCCCATAGTCCCACCAAACCACTTTATTCATACTTCAGTGATCTCCATGCCCCTTTTCAAGTCTCACATAAATGTTTTATGTAAGCCTTAAGAGGTGGTTTCCAACCATCACACCCTTCACAAAGGTTGCTATTTAATTATTATTTAATAAATATAATTATTTCTCTATTCTAAAAGAGCATAAATATTCTTCATTAATCTCCATTTTAACTAAAGAATCATATTATCTTTTATTTTTCTAACTTCTTGTAATGCTTTCATAACTTTATTTTTACTTTGGGGAAAAAGTTTCATAAGTCTAAATGAAAACCTATAGACTAAAACTCAACTCTTGTAAGAAAACACAGGAGAGCTTGTTCGAAAACAACCAAAATTGTTACTAGTCTATGACTACTAGACCCGATTAGACCTTTCCATACACACATCCATAGGGAGGCTATACTCCTCTAATCTCTAATATTGAATAGAAATGTTACATTCAAAATGTCATAATTAGAACTTACAAACATCTTCCTAAATGGTGGGTTATGACACAAAATTGAATGCTCTCGTGGGTCACCTATGATTGGGATCTTTGTCAATTTGATTGTTATAATAGAATTTATGATATCTATGATGTGTAAAAAGGAATTATATATTATTTCAATATGCTTGACTACACCCATAGGGGCATTGGACTTTTGCTAAGAGCTCATGAATTTGGATACTGCTTGATGGTTTCTTATTTTTGACATTTTTATTTGTTGGAGGAATGCAATAGAGAATTGTAATATTCTTTGAGATACTTTTTATGCTACTAATTTACTCTTTTAGATATTTTAGATGAAGATTGGAGAAAACTAGATAAAAAGGTACAAGGAACCATATAGTTGTACCTTGTTGATTCTATTCTCTTGAATGTCTTAGAGGAGGTTACTACTTTCAGTTTGTGGAAGAGAATCAATGAGATCTATCAAACAAAAAGTTTGGTAAATAAGTTCTATTTAAAGATAAAATTGTATTACTTAAAAATGATGATTTTTTTTTTGCAGTTGAGCATTTAAATGTTTTAAATCTCATTTTGAATCAACTAGGTAGTATTAGCGTTAAGCTAGAAGAGGTGGATAAAATATCATTTTACTTTGCTCTTTTTACTATAGAATCCAAAATGGATGCCCTTGTTGCCACTTTGCTTAGTGAGGAAATGGGGTGGAAATCTATATATGTGAGGAAAGATTTGCAACAATAAAAATTAATTCCACATAACCTCAAGAAAAATATGCAAACAAGTACACATAATCCACCATACAAAAGAATAGAAAAATAAACCATTGAGATAATAGTATTGTACTTTTAACAAGAATAGACAAATAAACCCTTGAGATAATAGCATTAATATAAGGTAAATAAGGTTGATAAAACACAGCATGAAGTGTGGATAGGTAAAAACCCCTTTATTTCACACATTAGAGTTTTTTGTTGTGAGGCTTTGGTCCATGTGCCTAAATAAAAATGGTATGAGTTAAATTTGAAAGCTAAAAATATATTTTTATTAGCTACAATGATAATGTTAAAGGTTATAAGTTTTGGAATCTTCTAACTTTGAAAATAGTATATACTAGAAGTGTGATGTTTAGGGAACATAGAGTTAAGTATGGTCATGTATGTAAAAAAAAGAAAAGAAAAAGAAAACCATACATTCTAAAACCAAAATAGAGAAGTAGGAAGATGCACAAGTGGAAGAAAAACAACTTGGATAGAAGGATGTAGAGGAAAAATAAGGTTCAAGTTCAAAGTTCAAAATAAGAATCACTGGAACTTCTTACTACATGCTTTAGAAGATTTGTGAGAAAACATAAAAGAGTTGATAGATATAGTCTATTACTATGGTTTTTGTTAACTTCCTTGGAAATCCTTTCATTCTTCAAAAGCTCTGATTTTGGTTGTCAATCTTTGAAGTGATTTTCGAAACTCTTTCAGGTTCTGATGCAACTGTCAAAACCATGTGTTACCCTGCCATTCTAATGTTTAAAGCTTATCAATGCTTGTTCCATCCTTTCTTTTGAAGGTTTCCAAAACTTTGTTGGGACTTGAAAGGGTTTTCACAACTTGGTCAAAAGCTGACATTAAATGAAATAAGTTGAGTACTTAAGCAAATATGGTTAAATTGCGGGCATTTCAGAAGTTTTTATAGGTTTTGAAACCTATTTCGAGTTTCAACAGGCTTTCAAAAACCTAATTGATATTTAACCAAACACTCTCATCTGAGCTTTAAACTCGCATAAATAAAAAAATTGGTTTCAAATATGTGTTTTCAACAATCTTGAGCAATATGAAGGAAAAATAGTCATTTTGAAACTCAATCAAGGTTTCAAATCCCTCGTCGGAGCTCGACACGGTTTCAATAACCCCTATTAAGATTGAAGAGATTCATGTTATGAAAGTTGTATTCTTCAAAAGGCATTTTAACAAGGTTTTTCACATGATCATCAAGGTTTCAAAACCTTTGTTGGAACCTAACAAGGTTTTTGAAACCTATGAATTCTCTAATAAGCTTTCATAGTTTTTCCTTTTTCAATATTCAAAAAGTGTCAAAAAGAAATATGAGATGGGAAGCCCACATGCACCAAATTTTAAGTGTGCCATTAATACTTAGCTACCACTCCTGAACATTAATTGTAGGTGCTTATATAGAGATTATTAGGTAAAATAATTCATTTTAACAAGTATTCATGAGAAAATTTGCATGCGACGGTAGAGCAAGATTGCAGGAGATCTATGAGCAGTGGTGTTACAACATTCAATCCTAACACAAAGGTATAGTAAAGTTCTCCTTGTCCTAGCATATCATAAGGTAACTCAAGAAGAATTACTACAAATTTGGAAATTGAGTGCCATTTTAACAACCCCTACGATTCAATTGATTCATTTCCTAAGCTTGTTCAAATTATATTCACCATGAAGTATAAGTACTTAGGTTATGAACATTTGTCTGGTTCGTCAAGTACATTATTGAAAATTGGGGACACCAAACTAGAGTACATAAATTTGGATGAATTTTGAGAAATAATTGGGAAGGAAGATAGATCCCCAATTACTTAGAGACTTATTGAAAGTGGGTTGTTGCAAGCCACAACCTTTCCAGTGGTGGTGCAATGTACAAACTTAGTCCTAGAATGCATTAACCACTATGAATCCAATGCAAGAGAAATCAAGAAAAATGATAACATACTAGTTGTTAAGATAAATAAAGATACTTTTGCCTCATGTTTATGGTTCCCAAAAAGAGAGGTGTACACAGACTTTAGTTTTATTCTTTCTCATCAAGGTTTTCAAGAAAGAAAGGGGCAATACAAAATAGCATCACTCGGGAATGGTTTTCCACCCCCAAGAAAGGAAAGTCTCAATTGCCTAAAAGGATACATAGGACCCATTTCATAGGTCCACTGCTCTTGAGGAAGACTATAAGTTGCACCCTCTAAGAACAAGTTTTCATAGGCATCCATGTGATTGACACAATCACACTCCTCAAGTACAAACTCATCATAAAAAACATCATCAGTTGTACCAACATTTATCTTTACATTTTCATTTTCATTTTCATATACATATACATCTATGCTATCCTCATGTATACATTTAGTGACAACTTCAAAACCAAAAAAAGGGACAAAAGAAGGTGATAAATCAAACAAGGAAGAATTATCTTGTTCATCACTTATATCACCGTCATATGCATGCCCAACACAAAAAACTACCTAAGCTAATTCATTTAATGAATCTCTTGCACACATATCTTCTTCTTTGTCAACACCATTGCAACAATCAACCGTGTCATATCCCACACTATCAAATTGGAAATCATCATTGATTTCTTCACTACAACTATCCACAAATGATTGTTCCAGTTGAAGATCACTGTACACATTGTCACCTTCCTTTGATATGGAAAGTTGGCTCTCTATCTCGACAGTTTCAAAATCAACAGAAGGCATGACATCAAATATTTCAGTCACTTCATCATACCTTGTAGCCTAGCTTTTATTCTTTCACTTTGTTTTTGCACACAAATCCTCTATGGGTTGTTCAAAAACAAGATCTTCACCATAGCAAGATTCATTATTATTGTCTTCTACTATACCATCCAGAATTACATTAGCAAGCCTAGAAAAAGTTCCATCACATAATTGAGATAGGTAATTGTTTCCATACTTACCTATCATTTCTCCAATCACTAAAAGCCACTAATATATAAATTCAACACTATGAGGCTTCATATCTTGTGGCGATGTACTCAGGCCTAGCTCAAGTCTTTCACAAAAGAAATCAATACACACTAATTCATCAAACATGTCTAACTTTGGTATAGAAAACAAATATTTCATGAATCTATTATGAAAACCATATGGGGATTCATCATCATATCTTTTTATATCACATAATGCATCAAAAGGTGACATGTATTCAACCGCAGGTTCAAATTCTTCTTAAAAAAAAATTTGACTATGCAAAAGCCTGTTGTCATATAAACACTCATTATTCACTTCACCAAACTGTCCCATGAATAGTACCTTAAGATCATGCCATGAACAAATAGAATACAAAGTTGAATTACAAAACCAATCCTTAGTATCATTTTCTAAAGTTCTTACAACAAATTTCATGACAACATCTTCCTCTATTATCTAATGTTTCACCATCAAACTGGTGAAAACCTGCAGATGTTTTGATGATGATTCTTCATAACCTCCTCTAAACTTGGGCAGCTATTCATTTATTTCTCTTGGGATAGAGTGGAGATAACCTTGGATTTTACTAAAATCCAAAGGGTTATATCTTTCATTAGAGAATTTTTTTCTCTAAGGATATGACTGTGGTTCAATCATGGTAGAATAGCTTGTAGAGGGGGAACCAAACTGTCTATACATATAAATTGCAAAATAAGATCTTTCACTCTACAACTATCTACTTTAGAATATCCAACTTCCTCAACTCCCTTTTCAAATAGTGCATTAAAGCACTGAATAAGGGACAATATTTACTAGAACATTATTATTGACCTTCATACAAATTACAACAATGGATAAATACCTAAAAACTATTGCAACCAAACTCTTTTGATGATGCAATTTTTTTTTGTAGATTCACCACCTCTTAAAAGAGGATAAGATCTTCAAGTAGCAAAAAGATCCTTCCAAGCTCTAGGCTATTTTTGAGTTCTCTCCACCAACAGAGCACCAAACTTCAAGAACACACCAGAAATGTTGCAACAAGTTACTTCTTCAAGTATGAAGGTCCTTGGGTCATTAGACCCAAAACTTCAAATCAACAAAGATCTTGACTCTCCCAAATAGATAAAATTGAGTATTGCCCAGCAGATTCACCAATCTATTGGTGTTTCCAATTGATTGTTTAGGTTTTCCTAAAGATTAACTACTTCTTGAAACAAAGAAAAGAGGTGCACCACAAATGGGATTAACCAAATGGGTATACCTAATTTTACTTAGTTGTTTCACTCAATTATGAGGGCTATAATGTGTAATTAACAATCAGAAAACAAATTTAACTAATATAACAATAAAAAGGTAGGTTTTAATATTCTAAAATGATGTGTACCTGTTGCAAAAAGTGCTTTCTCGGGCCTCACTGAGGACTCATTCGCCAAGTGGTGAATGGATCCCTACTAGGGTTCTGGAAAATTGATTTATGGGTTATGTTCTTCAATGTCTGCACTCCTAGATCCCAAGTGGTTAGCTCCCGAAAGTTGGAAATAAACTATGTAGCTTAGTTTTCGTGATCTTGCAAGAAAGATGACAACTTTTGCAACTTTTATTCTCCACTTGATCTTCAATCTAAAACTTGCAATCACACATCCAAGAGGAGAAAAATGTTGTGTTAGGGAATAGGGGTTTTCCTTAGTCAAACCCCATTTTGGTAATTAAACCTTATGATGAAATAATGAAACATGAAACATGAAACAATGATACCTTGGATGACAAATCTAAAAACTAGCATGAAGTGGTCTCAAAGAATGTAGGTCTTGATCACAACACTTGATATGAAACAACACCTTGAATATGGTTGAATTGGATCTTTAATGCTACATCAACATATTAGCTCAACAACATGCATGATGCACTATGTCTTTGACACGATGAAATGGATCTTTGATTACTACAATAAACTTCAATAATCTTCCCTTGAATGCTCTATAATGCTCTCGTGAAGATAATATTATGATAACTTGAATTTGCTCAGTTGCTTCTATGAAACTATGTGAAATAGCCTTTTATTTATACTTTGTTAGCAAACAGATTGTCCTCTTCAAATAATAAGATACGACTCAAATATGCCCAACTATGAAGACAAATAAGTTACCAACAACTTCGGAGATCGCTATTGAATTAGTGATCGTCCTCTGAATTTTAGAGGTACAACTCCCTCTTATGATCTTCAATGAATTGAAACAACATGAAACAAAACTAAGGTGTGCTTTTAACCAGAAAGTTGTAAAGGCAAGCAAACATCTGCGCATAAAAATGACACAAATGTGAGAGTGATTTGGAATAAAAATCAAAGAAAATGACACAAAGATCATTCACTTAAACCTATAAATGATAAAGAGGAGGAAAGAAATTTATTCCCAGAAAATACATGAACAAAACAAGACTCAAAGATCTTGCAATGAACACATTCTCAATCTGATGTAACAGAGAACATATGAATGAATAATCGTGGATTCACAAAGGAAATCAACAATTAAAAAGAAGACAATTGAACAAAAAGATTAGAAATGTCTCCTTTATTCAAAAACATAAAACAAATCTCAAAGACTCTATCTCCCTATACAAAGATTAATTTCTGGAAAAAAACTCCTTTCCCCAGATGAGCAGCAAAAAGATCAATTAGTGTAATCCCCCAGCCTTCAAAGAGGCTCCCGTCTTTACAGCCAAAGATCCCCCTACTTAGCTTCAAATTACATATTTATAATTTTCACAGTTGAACCACCTGTTCAATTATGTGTAACTATTTCTTCAAGATCAATTACAAAGACAAACTTTCACCTCCCGTAATTATTTCTTGAAGTCAAATTACAATTTTATTATTTCTAGAGAACTTTTCAAATCCCCTCTTAGTTGCCTATAACTACTTCTTGAAAGTTTTATTTTCCTTCATTAATAAAGAAACTTTTCAACTTCAAGGGCACCGAGACTTTATATATATAAGCTCTTGACACCTGTCATGAAAATTGTTCCAACTCAATATATGTAAAATGGTTCAACCACGAATTCTATGAAGGAAGCTCAATTATGTTCCACTCTATACTTTGGATGTGTGTTAACGATCTTTCATTTCAATCTTATCATAAACATAAGCACAATTAATGTATTTCCAGTTCCCCTCAATAACATCCATAAGATCATCGACAATAGCATCCCATTTCCTCATATCAATGATGCTTAATGCTCATAGGAACTTCTAAACTCCTTTACTTTCAATTTAAATGAATGGGACTAGTAATCAGAACATGAACGAAATCCATCCTTGAAATGGTGAAAGTGATTGGTATCTCTAGAGTCATTTACCAAATTTCAATTTATAAATTCCTTTTAGTGGCTTCAATGATAATTCCTACGAAGGAAATCATGAAGAAATGCTTGATTTCCATGGTTCTCACCTCGGGCCTCAAACTCGTATTACTACCACTAAAAACACAGGCATGAGCCATAAAGCTTTATTCGTATGAACTTATTAATATGAATAACACTCTTCTTGGTGTCTTGTTTATCATAGAGAACACATACCTATGCTTCACCATTTTGAGGGCTTATCATCTTCAAATTACTGTGTTCCATTCCAATCAATAACACATAAATTACAATCACTGTATTAATAGTTGGTGAATTCACTCAGAATGTTTAAATACCATAACAATTCTTCGTGCCTCCATATGAGAGTTACCCATTCCTTCACATATGCTCTTTTATTAAACTTGTTTCCTTAAGCTTCACTTTTAATCTTCATAGAATCACTGCCAACAAGAGAAAGAGAGATCATGAAGCTCCAGATGGAAAGTTATACAATTCTTCAAAACACTACTTATAGTATATTTGCTATGCAAGCAGACTTTTAATAGGTTTCGCTAACCTTCCCAAATGCCGCCTACACTTAAATTCTTCATTTGGTACCTTGTTGATAAAAGTGTGATGGGATTTTAAGTGGTTCATTTAACTTCCTGAAACACCCCCTGTGTACTCACAACCAAGCAAAATGTTGCCTTATTCCTGATTTGCAGTAGATAACAGCTTGTAAACAAGGTCTTCTTCTTAATGATTTCCAATGTCCTAATATTGGCATGCTCTAATTAATTGCTCTTTCCTTTCAAAATAGTTATCTTACTATGGGTGCTTCCTCATTAAGATCCTTCGCACCATGATGATGACTTCATTTGATATCAACTCTACAATTTTCATCAATCAATCATGGCTCCTTTATTGCCTTTAACAAAAAAATTATGGGCTTGACCATGCTGCTCTTATTCGAATTCAACTTTCTCTCATTTGTTATTGAAGTCACAAACAAGACCACTATAAGACCTGAATATGAACTAAGCTCTCCTTTTTTTGATGACATAAACAATAATTGCTCGAACAACTCCATATGCTCTGTAGTTTTGATGGCATCAAATCCATCTTTGTTTGTGTCCTTAGTTTATAACTTAGGAGAATTAACACTTTCCGTTTTGAGAAAATCTACAATAACTTGCATTCAGGCTTTTAATTAGCTGAGTTGCCTTTGTAGAATACCGTTTACACATTGGAATGAGCACAAGAAAGAAAAATAATTGCGCTAGGGTGTGTAGATTAATAAGTCAACCCAACCTTTGATAAACATTCAGTGCCTTTACTAAACCAATTGCATATTGTATCTGTTCCTCTATATGCACGGACTTGTCCACCCTTTGCATCCAATATTCACCAACATCATAATATACCTCTGCTAATGTCGAACTCCAATGCATTATTGTGTCGAATTGAATATGCGGCAATGAAGATCATCATGTAGACACATAAAATGTACTAATTGATGCTACACACTTGATCTCGATTACTAACACCGTTTCATCCTAAATCATCCCTCAGTCTAACCATTTAATCGAATACCCTTATTTGATTAAATTCATCAATTTTCCTCCCTTAATTAAATAAATCATTTATCTGATTAAGGCATTCTCTCTTGTTAATTAAATCAATCAATCTGATCTAATTAACCCTATTTCTTTATTTAATTAAATAATTCTTTTTATTTGATTAAATATCTAAGGTCATCTTATTAAATTAAATAAATTAAACTTTGTTTGATTTAATCTAACATCATCCCCTTTAGTTAAATAAATCAAAATCTTTATTTAACTATGTCTAAATCATTCTCCTCTCAACTTTGATTTATTTAAATCCTAAAATCTAAGTCAAAATTGTCAAATCACCTAACCTCCTCTTATTTAATCAAATCCCAATTAAATCTAATCTTAATCCATGTCCCATCCTCTAGCTTTTTCCACTTGCACATGAAAATACATTTAATTCATTTATTAAATCCTTATTTTCTCTCAACATGGCATAAAAGAGGAATATTCCTCCAAATTTGAAATCCTTCCAAGTGGACTTTGTCCTTCCAACAAGAAATTCATTCCTTCTTACATGTCCTTGTGCATTGAACCAAGTGGCATTTAAGTCATTCTTTTTTCCCTCTTACATGCAATTTCACTATTTTCAAATTCCATCTAATTGCATTTATGGGCACATTCATCAAAATGTGCACATCCTTTGCCCATTCACATCTTGACAAGTGGCATTTGGCCATTGGTTGAAAGTTAGTCCCACATTACTTCATTTTGGGCATTTCTCCATCTTGTCTTTCTATAAATAAAAGGTTTATCTCCTCATTTGATCATCCACAATTTGAGAAAACTTACTATACTCAATTTCATCTTCAAGCATTAGCCTTTTCGTCAATTTCATCAAGGCATAGCTAGGTTATTGTAGGTTTTCTCCATGGAGTTCATTTGAAGCAATCACCAAGTGGATCAATCATCACCAAATTATCAAAAGCTTGCATAGGAGTTGGGAAAGGGCCAATTTCCACATCAAATTTGCACCAACTCCGCCATAAGATCAAGAGTTTGCATGTTTTTAATAGGATTTGATCTATCTCCTTGCTTTTTCATTATGTTCTTGTTTTTATTCCTATTTTGAGCATTGCTAATGGATTTTATGGGGAACTTTGATCTTGGCTTGCATTTCAATCTTCTAATGTGTTTGTTTGTTGTGTTTTGTAGGTGCTAGGATCTTGGTTCTACATTTTGGCGCTAGAAGGAGGGAAAATCTCACATTTAGATCATGTTTTTATCAAAAATTCTGTGTTTTTTTTCTGTTTTTGTGTGTCTACATGGAAGTGCACCACTAGTAGACCAGCGTCCCAGTACAGAACCACTAGTATTCCAGCGTCGCCATATAGCACCGCTTCAAACATCAAACTACAACGCTTTGTCTTTCCCACCCAGGATTCAAATTTTTAAACTCCGTCACTGGGTCAATTTCGGGGTCGCTGACTTTTTTAAATTCCAAAGTGCACCGTTGGTGAAAAGTGCAACGCA